>JAGWEN010000027.1:0-11116 GCA_018703685.1 Orius laevigatus
AAAATAACTAAAAACCACACCAAAATTCATAACCAAAAATAAAAATGAATTTTTAAAAATTATATTTTTCAAATATTCCTTTTTATAGGAAAACTCGAAATTTATATTTTTCAACATGGCGTCGACCCTTTGAATAATATTAAGGTACTCTGTATATTCTCGTGTGCGGACCAGGTTTAAAAAAGAGAAGAAAATCAAAAATCCGACGACGGCAAGCATGTGCGTGGAAACGGTCAGAAATTTTTGGATGACGTCAGATTGGTCTAGCATATAATTTAGGTCGAGGTTGAAAATGAAAAAATTTATGAAAATCAAGTAGGAAATATGAAATGCGAATGAGTAGGCAAGCCATTTATAATCGATTTTCTTTTTTTCGAGTGGATTTAAACCGAAAATACGCGAAAGAAGCATTAAATTTGCGATGTGGGAATAGACGTTGGTCGTCGTTGCCATTTTGAAAGTGAATGTGAAATTTAAAATCGATAATCAATTAATGGGCTTTTACTCTCATTTTTTTCGTTTTGACATGGAAGGAGGTTATGAAAGTGTCAAATTCATGAACGCCATCTTGGAAAGATGAGATTCGTCGGATAACCGCTGAAAAGCAGAGTTGGGCGTATTTAAAAGTTTGTACCCCTTTCTGACTGATTTGGACCCATTTCTGACAAGTTTGGACCCCTTTCTGGCATGTTGGGACCCTTTCTGAGTGCTTTGGACCCCTTTCAGAGTGGTTTGGACCACATTCTGACTGGTTTGGACCAAATTCTGACTGGTTTGGACCCATTTCTGACAAGTTTGGACCCCGTTCTGGCATGTTGGGACCCTTTCTGAGTGGTTTGGACCCCTTTCTGAGTGGTTAGGACCCCTTCCTCACTGGTTTGGACCCCTTTCTGAGTGGTTTGGACCCATTTCTGACAAGTTTGGACCCCTTTCTGGCATGTTGGGACCCTTTCTGAGTGGTTTGGACCCCTTTCAGAATGGTTTGGACCACATTCTGACTAGTTTGGACCAAATTCTGACTGGTTTGGACCCATTTCTGACAAGTTTGGACCCCTTTCTGGCATGTTGGGACCCTTTCTGAGTGGTTTGGACCCCTTTCTGAGTGGTTTGGACCCCTTCCTCACTGGTTTGGACCCCTTTCTGACGGATTTGGACCACATTCTGACTGGTTTGGACCCTTTTCTGAATAGATTGGTCCCTTTTCTGAGAATTTTGGACCACATTCTGACTGGTTTGGACCCCCTTTCTCACTGGTTTGGACCCCATTCTGACTGGTTTGGACCCCTTTCTGGCATGTTGGGACCCCTTCCTGAGTGGTTTGGACCCCTTTCTGACTGGTTTGGACCAAATTCTGACTGGTTTGGACCCTTTTCTGAATAGGTTGGTCCCTTTTCTGAGAATTTTGGACCACATTCTGACTGGTTTGGACCCCATTCTGACTGATTTGGACCCTTTTCTGACGGTTTGGACCCCTTATTCACTAGTTTGGACCCCGTCTCACTAGTTTGGACCCCTTCCTCACTGGTTTGGACCCCTTTCTGACTGGTTTGGACCAAATTCTGACTGATTTGGACCCTTTTCTGAATAGATTGGTCCCTTTTCTGAGAATTTTGGACCACATTCTGACTGGTTTGGACCCCCTTTCTCACTGGTTTGGACCCCATTCTGACTGGTTTGGACCCCATTCTGACTGGTTTGGACCCTTTTCTGACGGTTTGGACCCCTTATTCACTAGTTTGGACCCCTTCCTCACTAGTTTGGACCCCGTCTCACTAGTTTGGACCCCGTCTCACTAGTTTGGACCCCTTCCTCACTGGTTTGGACCCCTTTCTGACTGGTTTGGACCAAATTCTGACTGGTTTGGACCCTTTTCTGAATAGGTTGGTCCCTTTTCTGAGAATTTTGGACCACATTCTGACTGGTTTGGACCCCATTCTGACTGATTTGGACCCTTTTCTGACGGTTTGGACCCCTTATTCACTAGTTTGGACCCCGTCTCACTAGTTTGGACCCCTTCCTCACTGGTTTGGACCCCTTTCTGACTGGTTTGGACCAAATTCTGACTGGTTTGGACCCTTTTCTGAATAGGTTGGTCCCTTTTCTGAGAATTTTGGACCACATTCTGACTGGTTTGGAACCCCTTTCTCACTGGTTTGGACCCCATTCTGACTGGTTTGGACCCCATTCTGACTGGTTTGGACCCCTTATTCACTAGTTTGGACCCCGTCTCACTAGTTTGGACCCCTTCCTCACTGGTTTGGACCCCTTTCTGACTGGTTTGGACCCCCTTTCTCACTAGTTTGGGCTAGGTACTACATATGTGATATGCTAAGGCATACCTAGAGGCGATTTAACTATTAATCACGTGGAGCTCTATGCATCCATCTTCATATGCATAATCATCGACACTCAAATTGGCGGGAGTTCGGTTGGTAAACATATTAAAGATTATAAACTCTGGAAGGTTATGTTTATTCGTTATCATTGTTATCAGTCAAAGCATGTCACGAAGGAAGGAATTCAAACGAGGGAGAGAAAAAAGGAATTTCGACGATTTCCAAGACTCTTTTCAAGACTTGACCGTCCAAGATTCCAACGAAAAAGGTTCCCTTCGTTTAAATTTAAATAAAATGTGACAAATATTTGTTTAGTGTGCGACTTTCCGGTGGCGATGTGGGATTTCAAGCATTGCGACCCGAAGCGATGCAGTGGCAAAAAACTCGAAAGGTTGAAACTTATAAAACCGTTAAGTTTGTCGAGGAAATTCTGCGGAGTCGTCTTATCACCGATGGGCGAAAAGGTGGGAGAGGTTACATATTCAAAACATGTCCAAACCTGTAGTTTTTCAGGGAAGGTTATAATATATAAACCTTTAAGGAGGTTCTGGTCTCTGATTGGCCAAGAATGAAAATGAAATAATACCCTTTTGCAGTCTTATTTTTTGTGTTATTTTCATAATTTTTAGTGTGTTACACCTCAAGATCGAGAAATTGTTCTGAAATACGGAATCGCAGTTGTAGACTGTTCATGGGCAAGAATCGAGGAAGTTCCTTTCCACAAGATGAACGTGACATGTCCTCGCCTTTTGCCATTTTTGGTCGCAGCCAATCAGGTCAATTATGGGAAACCGTTGAAGCTATCATGTGTCGAAGCAATCGCCGCTCTCTTATATATCACAGGTAAAGTCGAGGAAGGTTCAAAATAATTAATTTATTCCCCTTTTCAGGCTTTAAAGAAGAAGCTGAGGCATATTTGGAGAAATTCGTTTGGGGACCTCATTTTCTCGAATTAAACGGCGAACTGCTCGAAAGATATGCGAAATGTGAAAACTCCGATGAAGTGATAAAAGTTCAAAACGATTACATCAAAGAAGGCAACAGCAGCAAAATTAATAGTAAATGTTCCAATTTTCCATAATCAAAGAAAAAACACAATTTTTCTTCCAAAAACCCCAGAAATCTCCATTAGAGTCTGAAATGTTTCAATGTAGATTTAATGCAAGAAAATATGAATCGCAAATATCGACATCGAAATTGATAGGTAGTGGATAAAACAAAAAATTTTTATAATTTTATTCAAGTCTGAGAACATTTCATGGAGATTAAGATGAATTCAAAATCAGCAATTTCCCCTTCCTATTACATGCAATTCTAAAAAAGAAGAAAAAAATGATAAAACCAATGTGCATAGCCTGGGTGCCAGTTAGGTCCAACTCAATCTGAACATCCACCTATGCCGAGGCCTTTGCCAGAGTTGGGACCGGGCTTGGGAGTTTAATCGCTTTTTGAGGCTTAAACCTCACTCCAGAGAGCCTCGGTATAGTCAGTCAATCTAAGCCTGGGGGTAAAAAAAAAAAAAAGGTATTTTGTTTATCTTCGGAAATTTGTAGGTGTAGGTCCCCTGATTAACCACAGAAAAGTCCCCTTCGTGAGGATTGGCGTCTGGAGCGTTTTTAAGGTGATTTTTTTTCGTTTTTCACCAATATCTCGAAAACCGTAAATAGTAGGCGAAATAATTATTAGTACAAAATTAAAGATAATTAAATTTGCTATAATTTTGAGCTAATATGATTTTTTCGTAGGACGAAACGTTTCTGAGCTACGAGGTCGCAAAAAAATCGGGGTTTCTATTTTGACCTCTAAAGGACAGAAGACGTCATTTAATCAAAAAAGTGTACTTAATAAAAGTTGTAGAGAATTCAATTAACTTTTGAAAACAACTCTCAAAAAGCAATTAACGATCAATAGGCAGGGGTGGGGGTAAATTTCAAAAAATTAAAAAAAAAAATTTCATTCAAAAATTGAAATTTCAAAAAATTTTATAAAAACAAAATTAAAGCCTATAAAATTTGCTGCAAATTTGATTTTATAAGATTTTTTGTAAGACCAACCGTTCCTGAGCTACGAGGCGACAAAAAAGCATGATTTTCGAGTTTCTCCTATGAAAAAAGTCAGATTTTAGAAAAGTGGGAAAAAATCAAGGAAGGCGTTTTCTAATCAAAAAAGCGTACTAAGTAAACGTTGTAGAGAATTCAATTTCCATTTAAAATCAACTATCAAGAAGCAATTAACGATCAACATGCAGGGGTGGGGGTAAATTAAAAAAACACAACTTTAACCCCAGAAGGACCTGTCGCCTCGTAGCTCAGATGCATTTGGTCCAACAAAAAATCTTACTAGTTCAACTTTGTAGCAAATTTAATACTCTTTAATTTTGTATTTATACAATTTTTCGAAAATTTAATTTTATTGAATGAAACAGTTTTTAATTTTTTGAAATTTACCCCCACCCCTGCCTATTGATCGTTAATTGCTTTTGACAGTCGTTTTTTAAAGGTAATTAAATTCTCTACAACTTTTATTAAGTACACTTTTTTGATTAAATGACGTCTTCTGTCCTTTAGAGGTCAAAATAGAAAACCCCGGTTTTTAGCGACCTCGTAGCTCAGAAACGTTTGGTCCTACGAAAAAATCAAATTAGCTCAAAATTATAGCAAATTTAATTATCTTTAATTTTGTACTAAACATTATTTCGCCTACGACTAACGGTTTTCGAGATATTGCAGAAAAAACGAAAAAAAATCACCTTAAAACGCTGTCGGTAGTTGACTTTTTGTGGTTAATCAGGAGACCAGATTCTACAAATTTCTGTAGAAAAACAAAATACCTTATTTATTATGTTTATTTGCCCTTTTCCGTCTTAGATTGACTGGACTAGTATACAAAATGCCCAATTTAAGTCTTTTATAACCTTTATTTCCAGTCCGTTCTCTCTGGCATTTTAACGCACATTCATTAATATAGGTGACTCTATCAGATCCGCAGACTGGCTTGTGAATGTTGGTACACTTGCAAGGTTTTTGCTGGAATGAAAATTATCTTAAAAAATATTTAAAAATAAATTTCGAACCGCCTGCGAAGGTAGAATAACAAACAAAAGCAACGTTAAAAATAGAATCATTCCTTTTATTTCTTTCATTGTGTCCAAGTTTTTAGTCAACTTTTCTAGATAAATAAAATTTTATTTATAGTTCACTAATCCGAATCAAAAGTATGAAATTTTAATTTTCCTAGTAGGTTTTAATTTCTTGCATTTAGCTGATTCCCAAAGGAAATAAAGCTATTTTGATTTTTTATCTTGATTTTTGGACACTAGAGGCCTTTTTAAAGCTTGATTTTCGACTGTTTTGGACATTAGGGGCCCTTTTAGCTTGATTTTTGACCCTTTTAGGACATAAGGGGCCCTTTTGAGCTCGATTTGTGACCTTTTTTGGACACTAGGGGCCTGCTTTGTGAACGTTTTTGGACCCCAGGGACTCAAGGGACCTTCTTTTGTCAAGAATCTACTCGTTTTTCCCATTTTGTTCATTAAAATCTCAATTTATTTTTCAGGACGGTTCAGTATAAGTTCCTCAAGTGAAAGCGAAGAAGACGACGCAGATGATGAAAACAAAGATTCATGAAAAATTGATTATTCTCTTGATAATTTCAATTTGATATTTTTATGTTGTTTTAGATTCGATTTTAAGGTTAAATAAAATAAAAAATGTAATCTTTCAATCTTTTATTTGTCTCTTCATGCACTTTTAATTTTCTTTTGGCGACTTTATGGTGTTTTTTCGATGTTAGATGGGCATCCCATTGTAATTTACCTGAAAAAAAGAATTTAAAGACTTAACAATGAATATTTTGGGTTGATTACCGATAAAAACGCGATCGCATATGTCGCAGAAGTTTTCGGTTTTAAGGTCGTGGACTTCAATTTGGTCTTCTTCTGTTTTTGAGATCGGTTCAGGAATTTTGATGTCGAGTTCGGGATTAAGGATTTTATTGACGATTGCTTCTGCTGGTCGGAAAACGTTTTCGTCCCATTTGGAAAGATCGGTCGCATCTAAAGCATAAACTGGAGGTACCTAAAAAAAAAAAAAAAATAATAATAATAAAAAAAAGAGAAATTTATTTTTTCACCTCTCGCCCGGTTCCTTTTAAAAATCGATTTGTGATCCATTTCTTTTGTTTTTTCGCATATCGCCGAGTGACCGATTTAAGAAGTTCGATTCCATTTTGGAGCATTTCTCGACCTTCGGGAGTCTCACGTTTTTCTACCGAAAGGGTCAGATATGGGTGGAATTCTTTGAAGCCGATCGACTGGAATATTCCCTGCGTGTATGCTGTAGATCTGAAAAAATAGTTAAAACTTATTAGTCAGTTATTACATTCGATAAAAATGCAGTTTAGGTTGGCTACACTGATAGAATACATGGAATATGGATTTGTAGTTAAGGTTGGCTAGACTGACAAAATACACCATTTGACCCCTAGATTTCATGGAAATGTAGTTTTCAGATTGGCTAAACTTATAAATTTCATGGATTTGTAGTTAAGATTGGCAACACTGACAAAATACACCTTTTGACCCTTAAATATCAAAGAAATGTAGTTTCAAGCATGTAAATGTAGTTAAGGTTGGCTAGACTGACATAATACGTCATTGGTTGATAGGAGAAATGCAGTTAAGGTTGGCCAGACTGATAAAACACACCATTTTAACCTTAAAATTTCATGGAAATGAAGTTAAGGTTGGCTAGACTGACAAATTACGTCATTGATTGATAGGAGAAATGCATTTAAGGTTGGCCAGACTGATAAAACACACCCTTTTAACCTTTAAATTTCATGGAAATGTAGTTAAGGTTGGCTAGACTGACCAATTACGTCATTGATTGATAGAAATGCATTTAAAAGGTTGGCCAGACTGATAAAACACACCATTTTAACCTTTAAATTTCATGGAAATGTAGTTAAGGTTTTCTAGACTGACCAATTACGTCATTGGTTGATAGGAGAAATGCAATTAAGGTTGGCCAGACTGATAAAACACACCATTTTAACCTTTAAATTTCATGAAAATGTAGTTAAGGTTGGTCAGACTGACAAAATACACCATTTGACCCCTAAATATCAAAGAAATGTAGTTTCAAGCATGTAAATGTAGTAAAGGTTGGCTATACTGACAAATTACGTCATTGGTTGATAGGAGAAATGCAGTTAAGGTTGGCCAGACTGATAAAACACACCATTTTAACCTTTAAATTTCATGAAAATGCAGTTAAGGTTGGCTAAACTGATAACATACATCATAAAGGTTGGCTAGACTAATAAAACACACCATTATAACCTTTTTTCATAGAAATGAAGTTAAGGTTTGCTAAACTGATAAAATACATCATTAAAGTTGGCTAAACTGATAAAGTATGTCATTTTGGTTGGCTAAACTGATAAAATACACCAATTTAACCTTCGAATTTCATGGAAATGTAGTTTAGGTTGGCTAGATTAAAAATCTTTAATTTTAACCCTAGTAAATGTTGGCTAGACTGGTAAAATGCATAATTTAAATAGGTTTAATGTACAATATAGCTTATTTTTGGCTACACTGTTAACAGAGGCCCATTTTAACCCAAAGGTTGGCAGCCCTGTTAATCAAAACCTGGCTACACTGATCCGGTAACAGTTCGAAGGTTTTATGAAGGTTATCATTAAAGAAAGTGATTACAAATGATTATTCAAGCATGTCCAAGGTTTCTTGCATTACTGAAGAATTATTGTTACAAAATATATCCTAAAAGTGTTCCAAAAAGACAAAAAATAAAGTCCACAAATCAAATATGGCGTCCAAAATGGAGTTATGACCTATTTGTCCTTCTAAGCGTATCTTGGTGAGTTAAAATGTCGTTTTTACGAGGATCCACGAATTTCGTGTGGTGTACGACGAGTGTGTTGGGAAAAGGTGCGACTGGTGCAGTTTTTCAAGGGGTGAACAAGAATACCGGTGAGCCTGTTGCTGTGAAGACGTTTAACCAGTTGAGCCATATGAGGCCCCATGATGTCCAGTTGAGGGAGTTCGAGGTCCTTAAGAAGGTCAAACATGAAAACATAGTCAAGCTCCTGGCTATCGATGAAGAGCAAGAAGGAAGAGGTAAAGTCATCGTCATGGAACTTTGCACAGGTGGAAGCCTTTTCAACATCCTCGACGACCCAGAAAACACCTACGGGGTCAAAGAAGACGAATTCCTCCTCGTCCTAGACCATCTAACCGCAGGGATGAAGCATCTCCGTGACAACAATTTGGTCCACCGTGACCTCAAGCCTGGCAACATCATGAAATTCATCAACGACGACGGCACAACAGTATACAAGCTAACAGACTTCGGTGCAGCCCGCCATTTAGAAGAAGACGAACAATTTGTCTCTTTATACGGAACTGAAGAATATCTTCACCCCGATATGTACGAAAGAGCCGTCTTAAGAAAGGCCGTCAGAAAAACATTTGGCGCCACCGTCGACTTATGGTCGATTGGCGTCACATTATATCATGTCGCCACAGGCAATTTGCCATTCCGACCCTATGGCGGAAGAAGGAATAAAGAAACCATGTATTTTATCACAACAAAGAAAGAATCTGGTGTCATCTCAGGGACCCAATCTATCGAAAATGGGCCCATAAATTGGTGCAGAACGTTACCGAAATCATGCCAGCTCAGCGAAGGATTGAAAAAGCACGTGACACCTCTTTTGGCCGGACTTTTGGAAGTGGACGCCAAAAAGATATGGACTTTTGAAAAATTCTTCAGCGAAGTCACCAAAGCATTGAGTCGCAAAAAAATTCATGTGTATAACATCCATAAGATGGAAAATATAAAAATTTATTTTCACCCAGAAGGCAAATATGGCGATTTTCAACTCGAGGTGGCCGAACAGACCGAAATTTTGGTTCATAATCAAGTTTATCTTTATGATAAAAAGCATTTGTTTGTCATAACGAATGATTTGGTTGGTAAAGACTTTCCGAATACGACGGAACACAATCCGGTTTTGTTGTTCAGCAACGAGAACAGAAATGTTGTTGTGCCTAATGAGACAGAGATTAATAAATTGCCGGTTTTTCCGAATGCGACGAATGTCGAGAATGATGCTACGACGGCGAAGACGATATGCAGCGTAGGACATTCCGTCCAGCGGAAAATCGACCGTTTCTGCCTTTGTAGTAAACTGAGCCATGATAGCGTCGAGATGTTCAATTTGGTGCTTCAGAATGAGCTGACGCTTGTTTTGGAGAAGGCGACTCATTTGGTGGAGATCGCGAGACATGTCGAGATGATTACTGATGCTGTGACGAGAGGGAAGAAGACCGTCAATACTATTTTGAATGTCAAAAACGACCCGCAGAGTGTCAACTGGAAGGTATGATCAGGTTAGGGTCTGGGTGTATCAGAAGAGATAAGGATTGGGATTAAGGAAAGATCAGGATTGGGGATTAAGGAAAGATCAGGAAGGACGGGGGATTAAGGAAAGATCAGGAAGGACGGGGGATTAAGGAAAGATCAGGTAGGATATGCTTTAGGGATTAAGGAGGGATTAGGATTTGATTACAGATTAGGGGATGAAGGAAAGATCAAGAAGTATGGGGGCTTAAGGAAAGACCAGGAAGGATAGGGGATTAAGGAGAGATCAGGATGGGGGATAAAGGAAAGACCAGGAAGGATAGGAGATTAAGGAGAGATCAGAAAGGATAAGATTTAGGGATTAAGGAGGGATTAGGAAGATATTAGGAAGCATACAAAACAAATTAGGGGATTAAGCTTAAGAACAGATTAGGATTTAAGGATTAGGAAGAGATCGGCGAGGGTTTGATTACAGATTAGGGGATTAAGGAAAGATCAGGAAGGATGGGGGGTAAGGAAAGACCAGGAAGGGTAGGGGATTAAGGAGAGATCAGGATGGGAGATTAAGGAGAGACCAGGAAGGATAGGAGATTAAGGAGAGATCAGGAAGGATAGGAGATTAAGGAGAGATCAGGAAGGATAGGAGATTAAGGAGAGATCAGGAAGGATAGGAGATTAAGGAGAGATCAGGAAGGATAGGAGATTAAGGAGAGATCAGGAAGGATTGGAGATTAAGGAGAGATCAGGAAGGATAGGAGATTAAGGAGAGATCAGGAAGGATAGGAGATTAAGGAGAGATCAGGAAGGATTGGAGATTAAGGAGAGATCAGGAAGGATTGGAGATTAAGGAAATACCAGGAAGGATAGGATCGGATTAAGGAGAGATCAGGAAGGATAGGATCGGATTAAGGAAGATATTAGGAGGCATACAAAACAAATTAGGGGATTAAGCTTAAGAACAGATTAGGATTTAAGGATTAGGAAGAGATCGGCGAGGGTTTGATTACAGATTAGGGCATTAAAGAGGGGATTAGGGGATTAAGGAAAGATCAGGAAAGATGGGGGCTTAAGGAAAGACCAGGAAGGATAAGGGATTACGGAGAGATCAGGATGGGAATTAAGGAGAGATCAGGATGGGGGATTAAGGAAAGGCCAGGAAGGATAGGGGATTAAGGAGAGATCAGGATGGGGGATTAGGGAAAGATCAGGAAGGACGGGGGATTAAGGAAAGATCAGGTAGGATATGCTTTAGGGATTAAGGAGGGATTAGGATTTGATTACAGATTAGGGGATGAAGGAAAGATCAAGAAGTATGGGGGATTAAGGAAAGACCAGGAAGGATAGGGGATTAAGGAGAGATCAGGATGGGGGATTAAAGAAAGACCAGGAAGG
>JAGWEN010000270.1:0-138265 GCA_018703685.1 Orius laevigatus
GAAGTCCGTTCTGAATTGCCACACGATGGACTCAATCTGACTGCATTAGTTTTTCGTCGCGGATGGCCAATAAGTGGTTCATCTGTGTTTTGAATGACCATAATTTTGTCCATTGTAGATCCTTCTCGCTTGTCCTGGAAACAAAAACTACATCGAAACTTCCAAAACTCAATTCGAGAACGCAATTTGCTAAGAAAACTCCCAAGTTTTGGTAAAAGACAAAAAGTCAATTTTGATCAACTGGACTGTAAAAGCAGAGCATCAGCAAGCATCCAAAGACACCCACGAGAATGTGCTGAAAAAACAAAGTGGACCGATTTTGGTGATATCGGATTTCAGTAGGAACTCATTTTGAAGATTCGAGCGAATTTTTCTTGTTTATAGACCGACGAATGGCGCACTCTTCTCGGTTACACAAGTTCTGCCACCAATATTGACTCTCGGGCCATTTCGCGCTGTGCGCGCACACTATTTTAGCTATACATCGTCATTAGCTAATCCCTTGGGAGAGTGTCATCGAAGGAAAAGTGTACAGATCACAGGTCGTCCTTACAGTTTCCGCGCCAGGTGCAAGTACACCTTATCCAGATACCATCCGGACCCACAGCATACAATTTAGTAAGTTCTTGTTGTTCAGGACGAACTTCATCTTTTGAATGCATTCTCCGAACAAATGTGTAAGCGGGGTGGGGGGTGACACATCGACTTTGGGCCGCAGACCACGCGTTGCCCAAATTCTTGGTTCAGAATAGACCGAAATTTTTAGCTCGCGTCACCTCGCCACCGGAACTCACACTTCCTTTTCCCGCCCCGTGGCCCCTTTGACTTACTTTCTATCCTCAACGCAGCGCCCCAATGGCAGATCCATCACCGCCGGCCCTTGGCACTCCGATGTCGAACCACTCGAGACACCGCTCTCCTCCTGCAGTAGAGCTAACAGCTCATTTTCCTGTTAACGTATACATTACAACTATCTCCACCAAACTCGCGGAGTCGCCCATCCGAGATGTCGCAAACTGCTACCTCGGTTTTGATAGATATTGACGTGGAAAACCTTTATATTTGGAACAAGGAGCACGAAACTCCATTACAGAATTACTACTGGAAAGTCCTTCATAACCCACAGGTATGACGTCACACGAATATGGTGTTATACATTGTGTTCTTGTCAGACGACGATTCCTGCATGGCGATTCATCGCGCGCACGACACACCCGATTTTTAACACCTCTCCACCACGGCACAACATGTGCACTGCGACGTCTGCGCCACAAAGATTAAATTGGCCCACCCTACTCCAAAACGACACCTTTTTAAAGGTTACGTTTACTGTTGCGAATAATTCCGGCCATGAAGAAGGTTATTGTAAGACATTCCCGATTTCAAGTGCAAAAACCGATGCAGTTTCAAAAATAAATTTTTTGTGAGCATTGTCTTATTCGATTAAAATCCATAGCGGATGCAGAGGTACATGGATTCCTTTCTTCCCCATCTTATAGAAAAAGAAAGCACCATTTGTATCGCGACACCAAACATGTTTTCTTCCTATTCAGTCTGGTTATCATAAATCCTGACGCATCTTTCCGCCACCTCTTCGCCACCTTCGCGCCGCGACCACCTCAACCGCATCACGTCCGCCACCTTCGTCAACCTGCCACAGCCAAAAGCAAGAGGTGCTTTTTTATTCAGTAATTTTAAAAAAAATCATAATTTATTGGTCCATACATCGATCATAAAGCGAACAACTCCTGTTTTTTCTGCCCATGTTCTCGCACTGTTGGTGATCTATGGTTTCTTTGGAAACTCGACAGAGCACGCCGAGGCCCCAGGAATGGCAGACGCGCTGCCCCTACGAACCACCCCCCCCACACCCGCACGGCGTCGAACGTGAAACGGATAAAAGGCGTTTCATGGCTTGCCACGTGGCTCGTGCACCGCTTTTCGTGAGCTGAGCCGCTCAAAGCGCCATCGGATCCTTTCTCTTCTCAACCATTCTCGTCCCCTCTCCTTCATTTTCACATCTGCCTCCTCTCCCATGTCACCGGTTGCTATGCAATCCTGGGATTTAGTAATTCAGAATAAAAATTTTTGTACAATTTTATCATGTGGCATTTGCATATACAACGTGGGTTAACAACAACGACCTCCCAACTACTCGACTGCTAAAACCCACACCGCCCGGAACTATCCAACCGCAAAGGATCGCCTGAACCGTCAAATCACCCTGACCAACCTACCGGCCTAAACCTTCCGCAAATCGGCAACCACACAAGCACCATAAACCACCAAATACATACTAAGATGTGATTAGAACAGCAGGGTTTTTGTTAAGCGGTTCGTTGTTTTATTCGATTGTCCAAGGCATACTTCCCCAGATAGAGGGCGGCACTGGGACGTGGCTGGGTTTTATGAGTGTGGTTGGGTTTTCAGTTTAGTGGGGCGCCCGGGTTGGGGGGGGTGGTGCAGAAAATATTGTCGACAGGAAAATTGGCTCTTTCTCGAAACAACTATTATTTCAGCAAAACAGAGTGTTCCAAACTTTTTTACAAGTGCGCCCCCTTTTTAAACAAATTAAAACGGTTTTCCCCGCCTCATCCCGGCCGTGAGGAGTTTTTAATGGTTTTAACTGTTGAGGTTTTTGAATGAAATTTTGGGTTTTAAAATGTTGATTTTGAGGTTTTTTACAAAGAAATTGCACTTTAAACGTTGATTTTGAGATGTTTTTGACAAAAACAATTTGCTCTTATATCATGATTTGGGAGTTTTTGACATTCAATTCATAAACATTGCCAATTCAAAGTGCTTGTCGAGGTTTTGTTCGTCACGAAAAATTGCCTTTATAAATGTGGATTTTGAGGTTTTTGACGAAATATTTGCTCGTAATTGATTTTCGGGTCGACCAACACCCCACTCATCCAGGCTCCTAGACAATGTTGATTTTTGAGGTTTTTGAGAAATATTTGGCTTTTACTTTTTGATTTTGGGTTTTTTTTTTTTTTTTGATTTTTTATTTTTTTTTTTTTTTTTTTTTTTTTTTTTTTTTTCTATATTTTTTTTTTTTTTTTTTTTTTTTTTTTTTTTTTATTATTTTAATATATTTATTTAATTTTTTTTTTAATTTTATTTTATTTTTTATTTTTATTTTTTTTTTTTTTTTATTTAATAATATTAATTTTTTTTATTTTTTGTTTTTTTTTTTTTTTTTTTCTTATAATTTTTTTTATTTTTATTTTTTTTTATTTTTTCATAATTATTTTTATATTTTTATTTATTTTTTATTTTTTAAATTTTTTTTATTCTTTTTTTCATTAATTATTGATTTTTTTTTTTTATTAATTTTTTTTTTTTTTTTTTAATTTTTTAATTATTTTATTTTTTTTTTCTTTTATTTACTTATTTTTATTTTTTTTTATATTTTTTTTTTTACTTAATTTTTTTTTTTATTAAATTATCTTAATATTATAATATTTATTTTTTAATTTATTTTACTTTAATATTTTTTTAATTTTATTTTTATTTTTTTTATTTATTTTATATATCTATATTTTTTATTTTTTTTTTATATATTTATTTTGTTTATTTTTTTTTTTATTATTTTTTTATTTTTATATATTTTTTTATTTTTATTCTTATATTTTTTTTTATTATTATTTTTTTTTTTTAATATTTTTATTTTTTTATTTTTTTTTTTTTTTTTTTTTTTTTTTTTAATTTTTTTTTTTTTTTTTTTTTTTCACCTACCCCCCAATTCCGCGTCTTCCACCCCAATAAAAAATTAGCTTATCGAAAACTTCCGTTAACGAACGAATACACGAAATTCGTTCGGGGGCGGAGGTTTGTTTGTAGATATAAAATAAGGAAGAAAATAGGATAGAGGATAGAAACGAAAAGAAAACGCTAGTAGAGGAGGATGGTATAGGAAAGGAGGGACAAGGATGTAGAGAATGGAAAGAAAGAGGGGAAAAAACAAATATAATAAGATCGATCGGAGTTGTTGTGGTTTTGAGGGGGGCGACAAATTATTAGGCGTTACAAGATGTTTTATTGTTGGAGGTTGTTTTTCACGGAATGTTTTTGGGGATAGGGTGTGTGGCAGCACAAAAAGAATAAAATCGAGCTGTTACCCACACGGCCTCCTGGGGACAGGGCTTACTTGTTTGAGAAAGAAGAATAGAAAAAAAAAAAGATCAAGAGAACCAAAAGACAAAAAGAAGAAACGAAGGGAGGGGAGTAGGGAGAAATAAAATAATAGAATAGAGAAGCGGGCGTTGGACGCCTGTGTTTTGTGCGGTCGGCTGGTTGGGTCTGTTGCACCGCTGGCGGCTGCGCCCGGACGTGTCCGTCAGGTGGCCAGCCGGGCTGATAGGATAGTGGTTGAGGAGTGGTGTGTGTTAGGTGGCATCAATGTGCGTTTAGAGGCGGCGGAGAAGAGTGTATGTAGTTCTCTGCGGGCCTAAACATTTTTACGGCGGCTTTTGTTACCCTCCTCCTCCACACCACTTGTTTAAATATTTTCTCTTTTTCCCTTACATGAGGAAAATATCTTTTCCTACGGAAATCCGCTAAAAATACTTTAAAATGATATCCATCAAATTTACAGCAGTGTTCTTGTATATTTTTCGATCTTCTGCAATCGGCAGAGGTTGAAATCGATGTTCTAAAATATGGCTCGTTTTATGTTGGTCCATCTGAATTTAAACCGGGAGTGCATAGGAAGTGGTAAAACTGCGGACCCAACCATAACCTTACTTGACAGATAAAAATCATAAGTGATAAGATAACAAAAACGTAACAAAAACATCAAAACATGGTTAGAAAAAGAGTGTAATACCTTTTTTTTAAGATTATGCTTTTAATTACCTCACTTATCATACATTTGGGATGCAACAATGATCTGCTCAATATTTTCCCATCATACCTTTCATAGTGGGTATGTGTCTACCCATAATTTTTCATATTATGTAATCCTGGTACTGCTACTTCAAAAGCAACTATCATGTCCTTTTGTATTGGGTGGGCCATGCCATGAGTAGTTTCCTAGTGTTGTAGCCGTAGCCCATGGGTCCGTAGGGTGGCTTAGAGGGGGCATGATACTAGTGTGTATCACGGGATTTCATTATGGTTTGAGTGTTTTGGTGAGGGGCGTGGTTCGAGCGAGTGCGAAGGGTTCGAGTGGGCGCGGGGGAGTTCCGAGCGGGGGGGGTGCGGATGATACGCAGCGAATGAGAGGTGGGAGCTGAGCGAGCAGGCAGGGGAAGGGCGGTCGACCGGATATTTCTACGCCACTACACGCCCTTTATCCTCCTCAGCTTCCGGCACGGCGGCCACGACCCCCCCCTCTGTAACACAAATCCACTCACAGTCCCGCTTACTAGACCCCACGACCCGGAGCTTACCATGGCCACCACGAGACCCCTTTAATTAGATACCTAATTCAAATACGGCGCAGAACCACGAAATTTCAGATTTACTTTAATGTCTTTTTAGCATTCCAACCTTGGAGCCCCCCATTACTCATGCCACCCTCAGACATACCCTCAGACATATCAGGACTACGGATCACGCCACATCCCCCGACTCCACGGCTGACCCACAACTTCCCTATTATAGCCCCCTCAGACAGATAACGCAACCATCACCCAAGTGACCCAGTGACATTATTGCTGGCTATTTGAATTGCGTGGAGCCATCAATCCCATCTCTTACAACTATTCATGGGGGCATGGGAGCTTTCAAAAAATACCTTGAGATCTCTTGAATTTTATTATTTTTTTTAATAAACTTTTTTTACCTACATTAATTTTGTTTTTGATGCCCTTTGTTTTGTCAATTATGGTCGATTATTTAAGTGGAAAGAATTTTGTGTCAATAAGCCAATTTTCAATGCTGAGTTATGCCCATAAATTTTTCCTACGTTGCCGCTCGTGACTTATTGCTGTGACTGTATAATTGATCCCACTTCTTAACCACATCGTTTCTCATTGGTATTCCCCCACTTCCAAAAGGTTAGCAAATTATGCGCGGTTAGTTTACTTGTGCCCGCACTACACTCACATCACCACCACGCTGCATCTAATATTTTCTTACACACATCGCTTCCTACATTCCTTCACTTTCCATAGTCTATCCAGCCCCCATCACCTCACAACCATGCACCACCCATTCCCACAATTGACAATTGTCAGGGGATGGGTTGCGCTGACTTACTCTGAGTTCAAATGATGGAGGATGGTCATACTTGCGTTTCATTAGTGGTTGCTGTGTAGAATGGATTGGGGCTCTTTTCAAAGTTTTGTTTAGGATTCCTTTTAAATTGTGTCTCCGCTTTTATTTTCGTTTCCCATTTTCAAACATCGATTTTTGTGTTATGGCAGTCTCGGGGATTATGTTTTTAAACCTAAAGTATTCTCTGGCGGTGGAATAAGCTGCGCGTCAGAGTAGGAGCGGTGGTTGGATATGTGGCTTCTCTCTATAGGGTCATAGGAGAGTGTCTGTGTGCTGGGATAGACCGTAATAGAAGCTCTTGGGTGTGACATGAGCGGGGGCTGTTGCGTCGCTGTGTTGTTTGGGAACGTTCGGGGGTGGGGGTGGGGTTGTGCTGGCTGGTTCGGGGCTGTGCGGTATCGTCGCTCCTCGCTTGTGTGCTCTGGTTGTTTGGGGGGTATCAGGGCTATAAAAGGTAGAGATGTGGTACTACGCGAAAAGGGTAGGAAATAGGAAATAAAGAAAGGGGGGAGAGAACGAGAGAAGGGAGAGAGAGAGAGAGCTAAGAATAAAGAAGGAAAAAACCGTTGAGTTCTTACGCAAACGTTGCAGATTTTTTCAGAAAAAGATCCCAATTCAAGAAACGCCAAATTGGGAGGTGGGGGGTGGGGGGGTTGGTCTGTGCGTCCGTGATGGGTGATCACGGCGGGTGTGTGGTGCCAAAAGTGTTCTATTGGGTGGTTATCCAGTGCGGGAAGCTTTTCTAGCAGTATGCAGTGAAATATTTGACACGAAAAGCCTTTTAGAGAATATATATTTTTCGACAGATTCGGTCGCACGTGGGGAGTTTGGGGTTCTTGTTGTCAGCGTGTGGTTTGGGAAGGATGGAAGTCGTGGAGTCAATTTATGAGTTTATAGAGTTGGGTTGGGGGTTGTGTCATGGTGCGCGTGTCGCGAATGTCAGGGGACAACAGTGAGAGATGTCGCGCTGCCAATGTGTGGGGTTTGATCGTGGTGTGGTTGTGGAGAACAGGCACAATAGCAGAGATGCGCGGTGTGTGTTGCCTGGGTTCTTGATTCATTGTGCGCGATGTGTGTTGGCTGTGAGAGAAGGGATATCGGGTGTTCGGGTGTGTTGGGGAGGGGGAGGGAAGGGGGCGGCGTGAGTGGCGGGGGGGCGGCGGGGGAGGGGTGTGACATTGGTGGGCGGGGGGGGATTGTCTGGCGGGTCTCCGGTTGCGTGATGTTCATTCGTTTGTGGTGAGTTTCTGGCTAATATGGAGAGGGGGGTGTTGGAGTAGGGAGACGGGGGAGGGGTGGGGGGGGTGATAGTGGGTGTAGGGGGGTCAGGGTGCGGTGTGGTTACTGCGGGTGGGCTGAGTGGTTGGGGGGAACGTGTGGTGAGGGTTCATATGGATTGGGTGACAGATGATTGGGCGTGTCTTGTTTGTGGTTAATGGGGTGCTTGGAATATCTAGAGTGGTTAGGGGGCGACTGTCCTTGGGGGACAGGGGGGGAGGATAAGGGGGAGGAGGAGAGGGGGGGGGTATATATCAGACAGCGGGTGGGATGGGTTGGGGGGGGGGGGGTTGGTGAGGTTTTGTGGGTGTCACGGGGAAGGATAACTAGAATTGTGGGGGGTGGGGGGGGGGGGGGGAAGGGGTGGGGTCGGGACGTGGTAGGCCGTGTCGGAGGCGACAGTGAACGAGCGTTGTGTGCACGGGGCGTTTTGTGGGAAGCCGTTTTGTTGGTATAGGAGTAAAAGGTTTGGCGGGGCGGGGGGGGCCTTGGAAGGGTGGGGTGCTCTTGGGCGTGGACAATGGTGTGTTATGGGTTGGGGTTTTTTGGCTGAAACAAACGTGGCAGAATGTAGGGATGCAGTGTGGATGGTGTCCACTGGATCGGGCTAGCTGGTCCGCTTGTGTGCGGAGACTCTCGGTTTTTTGGTTATTCAAGTTGGGGGATGTGGGGGGGGGGGGGGGTGGGTTGCTGTTGAGGAGAGTCTACAAGCGGTGTGGTGTTGGTGTTTCCCAGGTCGCTCATGAGGCATTTTGGGTGGCTGCTCCTTCAGTCAGTCCTTGTTCGATACCTTTGTTTGACCCTTTCGACTAAAAATTCTCTTCGATGACCTCCTCTTCGATCGACGTATCGAAATTCGTCCGAATAAATCCTTCAAAAGAGTCCTGCCGTTCAAAATCTGATAGAGACGAATGCACTGAAAATTTTTGGTTTTTTGATTTTTCGGGAGCTAATTTTTATTTACGTATGAAGGCCCTTTTTCCGAGTTTTCCCGTGTCTCAAAAAAAGTTTCTTTTCCGTCTCGTCCACATTGACAGCTTTTTATAATTTTTCGTGACTTTTCATTTCTTGATTTTTCAATTTTTGCCTCGGCGAAGCGCAGCTCCTGATAATAAAAAATTTACATTAATTTATAAAAAATTGATCTACCGCAATGATGTGAGTAAAAATGGAATATTTTTTTCCCTTGCTATTACGGCACCGTCAATGGGTGGAAGCAGTCTCGGAAGTCCACTGCTGTCGTCGAATGACTCATTTTTCACTATCTCAAACCATTTCCCATTTTTTAAACACGGAAAATAAAACAAACTTTTTGCAAATTTTGGGAAAAAAAAAAAAAAAAAAAAATTAATTTTAGACTTGAAAAATACATCTGTTACAACAGGAAAGTTTGAACATTTAACCTCTCATCTGACAAAGGTAAGGTTTCATTAGGAAAACCAATGATTGAACGGTTTTAAAAAGTTTTTTTGTTATTAAATGACTAATATTTACACAACACTGTAAACATCTAAGCAGTTTTCTTCGGCTTGACGAAGACCTCTTCCGCTTAAGTTTTTGCCTCGTAATCTCCAATTTGTGCAGTTCAGAATTTGACTTCCGGCAAATATTTCTTTTTGATTCTTCTTCAGGAATCGTGTTTCTAAAAATAAAAGGAATTAGTGTACAGTTGGAATAAAAACAAGGAAATTACCTGTATATTTTCATCAAATCGGTATTTTTCCCAAGGTGTTTCTGTTGTGGAATTTGCATTTTCATTTTATCTGATATGAGGGTCATCAATGTTCTCTGATCGATACCGACAAAATCAGTCCACACTTTCCCATCTTCGCACCAATGTCTTCGTTTTCATTATAACGCTGGTAAAGCAAGAATTAGGAAAAACAAAAAAAATGAAAAAATTTAGCTTTGTCCATGTTGACCGGAACCGGGGTCCCTTCGGGGGTGTTCACATTTAAAAAAAAACAAAAAAAATTGGTATCCAATGTTCACTCAAATCCACCGGCACCCCGTACACCAAACTGCCTCACGCCACACACCCTACACGCGATCCAAAGCGTCTCGTCCACCATAACCACAAAGTTACATTCCTCTGGACGTTTTCTCAAGATCTTGCAATAGCCCATCGCTTTTATTGGCTAGTTCACGGGTCGTAGCGTTTCTCGCAGATTTCGATTCCGAGTTTATCCATCGACGACATTTCCCTGAGGGTGAATTGGGCTCGGAGGCCGCATAGTGCGCCGTTGGATGCAGATCCCATAAAAGTGTTCATTTTTAGAAATAAGACGCGTGCGGATTCGCTGAAGTCATCTTACATGATTGTGCCGACGTAAAATTCGGGAATGTCGATCTTTGTCCTCGCTTTATCATGTCCATTCTTCTAGTTTCTCTCTGTACTTTTGGGATTTGTCTCCATGTTATTGTTGGTGTCTGGGGGTAGGATAATCGTCTGAGGGTAGGACGTACCGGGCGTACTGCAAGAGCCCCAGGACAGCTCAGCTAATTCATCGCTCCCTTATCAATATAGCTTGCCGGCTCAATTCGTTAATGGCCCACCAAGTCCAAGCCAACACTCACTTACACAATATGCTAGATCCCCACACCCTCCCTTGAGACACACCGTAATCCGAAATCCCTCAAAATCCATCCTAAAAGAGGGAAAGGGTTTCAAGTCTATCACAGACTTGAGCGAGGGTCGCAGAGTGTGCTGTGAGCTGGCTTAGCACCAACTTCATCACTAGGACCACTACCCCTATTAATTTCCCAACATCACTATACACCCTATCTCAGACAGGATTCCTAAGTCTTGATGAACCGTCCTTGAAAGCAATGAAGAAAACATTTCGCGATAGTTTCACAAAAATGGTTGATATACGCAATAGGATAGAATATAACAATTTTTATCAGAAAGAGTTGATGCACGGTTGAGTCCAAGAGACTTCAATGGAATGGTTGCGCAGAGTGTGGTCGAGGTTGGTCGGGCGAATAGGCCATGCTGTATCTGTAAATCACTTTGAGGTGTTTGTTAGGCTGTGTGTATGCGTGAGTTGTTTGTATGTGGAACGGAGGTTGTAATTTCCAGTTTTAATTTATGAATAAGAGTTCGGCTG
This sequence comes from Orius laevigatus, assembly GCA_018703685.1. Lineage (NCBI taxonomy): Eukaryota > Metazoa > Arthropoda > Insecta > Hemiptera > Anthocoridae > Orius > Orius laevigatus. Next base: position 10,614 of record JAGWEN010000270.1, read on the forward strand.
TGTGATGAGGTTGGTTAAGCGATATGGTCTACTTTTGTGTTAGAGGTGCAAACATGCTGGATAGTAAATGGGGCCTGTTATCAAAAATAAATTCCAATGTACTTCCACTAGAAGACGCTCCTGTTATAATCATGCCCCCCTCTGCCGACTCAACCCTCTTCTCAACAGCTTATGAGTCCCTTGACGGTTGTCACTAATCTCTTGCCGTTCTGTACAGACCATTCGAACAAACCAAACCCGCTTCTTTACATTTTAAAATCCTTATTTCAAAGACTTTCGCTTCCTAATGGTTTAAAGTGGAAAGATACAAACAAGGAAAAGGCGGTTTGAATCGTGTATCGACGGGACTTTTCGTCGTTTTCATTTTTGTTTCTGTGCGTTTGCTACTTCTCAACATGTGGGCTCTTTTTGGGAAATCTCAAGAAAAAGATCCAAAGATGGTATGGTAGGTATTCCTTGGAATTGTTGTGATCATGACTTTCCCTGAATGCTTACATCTTGGTGCTATACTCTGTGTGAAATAACTTGCTTGCTGGTCTTTGTGCTGATTTGTAAAATCTAATGCATCCAGCTGGCTCGTCCTTTCATATCTGCTATTCATGAATGTGGGAACATTTTGTGAGGGTCAAAGAGTCGTGCTGAGCAATCATATCCATTTGTTGGACTCTCTAGTCTTCAAAATATGCTTTTTAATGTATAAGGAACATAAATTGGTTTAAAAAATAAATTGTGGAAGTACTAGATCATTACAGTTCATGCATGATCGAGTATTCCACGATACTTTATTTGATCTTTTTAGGTGAATGATGTGTCTCGAAAAATGCCGAAGAGAATGTACAACTTTAGAGGGGCGCGACAATATAAGAAGTATTGTGATGAAAATTTTATTTATATCGCGTGTCTGGTATTTTTTGTCAGGTATACAAACGGGGAGGAGGAAAATAGTGAAGGTTTCTATGCGAGAAGCGCGGCAGTCGCACAATAAGCCGTCTGTACGATTTTGGCGAAAGAAGTGATCCGCTCCGAGAAGGCTATTACGAAATCCACACTTCGAAAGCTCATGAACTCGATCAGCGTCAGATCGAAAATCAATTAGGTAGTAGGGTTTGGTCTATTATTGAAACTGATGGCGTTTAGCTACTTGAGCGTTTGTCTGCGGCGTCGCCTTCAGAAATCGACGAAGCTGATGCACGTCAATGCAGCAGGCTCATTAAAGATCTGAAGTTGCTGCTGATCAATGAGGGAAATGATCGAAGGGGATGATGAAGCCGGTATAATAGAAGAGAGCTGAAGAAACCATGGATACGATGTGACGACCCGGATGAAGAAATGAAGAAGCAGCAGCGAAGAAGAAATCGACGAAAAGTAATTTATTTGTTTAACTTTATTCATCCAACTCATCTTATATTTAGGTTTTGTATGAATTGACCAAGGGACCCTCGGGAAAGCCCGCTGCTGTCACGAGACTCCAGGAACTTCGTCGACTGCCGCCAGAAGCCACCACTGAAGACGTAATATCTGTGTGGACCGGGGTTGGGATCACATGAAGGGAGAGGTATGGCGGTGGAGGGATGTCGGTAGGATACTTGAATGCTCGTTATAGAATATGCTGCAGGTAATGTGGTCGGGAAGTGGACAGGAGGGGAGAGATAAGAGGAGGGTGTGGTGTGCGGATAGATGTTGGTAGGGGAGTGGTGGGTGGGGGTTGGGTGGCGGTGTGGGGGGGTGGGTATGAGGAGAAGGGAGCGTGGTGTGTGAAGAGGAGTAGGCGGGGTTTGGTGATGTGTCGGCTGGGGTCTGTGGGTTGTGTGGATGGTCTGGTGGTGGGGGTGCATAGGGTGGTCGTGGCGGTGTGAGTTGGGTTGCAGTGGTGTAGCGGTCGTAGGTTAGGGGCAGGTTTTGGTGGTTTGTGATGCCGTGTTGGTTTTTGGTGTTTCCTAGACGTGTATAGGGTCGTCAGGCGCGCGTGGTCAAGATGGGTGTTTTAAGGGGAAGATATGGGTCAAACTCAAGGCGACGTGTGAGTGCCTGATCGCTACTTAGGTATACAAACTAAGAGGAACGAAAAAATGTGAGTTAGTTGGTACAAGGCTTACATTGACTTGTAGTTGATTTGAGTGGTGAACTCCTTGATTTTTTGAAAGATATCGGCCATTTTGATATTTGCCCTAAAATGGTCCCTCGTTGTGTAAAAGGTTCAAAACGGGCAGAATTACGTTCAACACGGTGCAGGTAAATTAATGAGGAGGTTGGTGCGAGGGATTGTGGATGTTGGTATGTTGCTTTTTAAAAATGGGTCCAAGAAAGGGTACAGAGGGAGATGATGGAGGGTCCAGGAGGATGTGGAATGTTGGTTGGAGGTCAGGGCGGACATGGCCCCTTATAGGGTGTGTGGTTGGGTTTTTTGGGGGGGGGGGGGGTAAGGGTGGCTGTCCCGAGGCGGGGGGGGGGATGGATGGTAACAGAGAATGAGTGTGGGCTTTGTAGACAAAAAGATAAAATAATAAAGTATAGTGTCAGCGAAATCGGGAAGGTGTGGCCAAACTTTTTCAGCGTGCGGGGCCCCGCCGGTTTTAAACAAGATGTTAGCACATATTGGCCACACCACAATCCTCCCCAATCTAAAAGTTTTGATGCCACCTATTGTGCGTTTTTTTTAAGAATGACTTTGGGTTTTAAAAATGTTTCGATTTGAGGTTTTTGACCAAAGAAACTAAATGCCCTTAAACGTTTGACTTTCTTGCAAATCAATTTTCTCTAGACCAAACTACATTATGCTACATTCCATCATGGCATTTTACGAGGTTTATACTGCACAAAAAACTAATGTCCAATATTACAGTTGACATATTTGGAAGTTATTTTGACGAAAATTAGGCTTTCATATGTTGATTTTCGAGGTTTTTCGACCAAAATTAGCTTTAACAAAAATTGTCTGGATTTCCTTCCGGTGCAGGTTTTTTGACGACACAAATTTAGACGCTTATTTACAAAAAAATAAATGTGATTGATGTAGAGATTTTTGGACGAAATTATGCTTTAAAATGTTGATTTCGAGGGGTGTTTGGGGACTTGGACACAACAATTAAGCTTTTTTAAGGTTGAGTTTTGAGGTTGTGTTGAACAAAATAATTGCACTTAAAAACGTTTTATTTTTGAGAATGCGTCCTTACAACACCATGATTTGGATGGGGGGATATAAGGGTGGTTTGTGTTGTGGAGCGGCGGGGGGGACAAAGGGATTTGCCACAGATTTTTAAGACTGTGATTTTGAGGTTTTGTTTGACAACCGAAAACAAAATTAAATGCAATATATAAACAAATGATATAGCATTAATATCGAGTGGTTTTTTTTTTTTTTTTTTTTTTTTGGGTTTGTGTGTTTGGTTTTTTTTTTATATATCCGTGCAACCGTGCACAATTTTGTACACCTTTACAAATTGTTGAGTTTGAGGTTTTTTTTCACGATTTTTTGGGGATATTTGTGGGCAGAACCTAAGGAAAGGAGTAGTCTGTTGGGATCTCTGCACCCACAACACGCCCCCCACACGGGTGATAGCAACTTACGCCCCCAGTTTGGGGAGCCATCTGACACTACAAATCACTCTACAAAGAAACAAGTGACCCGTGGGGGGGGACCTCCATGTACAATCCTGAGTAGGGTGGGGGCAAGAATCCGCCCCTGACCATTAATGTGATTTCCAGGTGGCCAAGTACGTCCAAAGACTGCAAAAACCAAATATTACAATATTATTGTGGGTTTAGGGAACCACTGAAGAGTATGAAGATGGGTGGGGGGGGTGGGTGGGGGTGGGTGGTGTGGGTGGGGGGTGTGGCGAACATGGGATGATGTTGGGTGCGATAGCGACGGGGGTGGGGCTTATAGCTGGGGGGGGTGGGTGTGGAAGGGGGTGGAGGGGGGCGATAGATACTTGCGAACAGTTGGGGGGTGTGTGGTGTGTGGGGTGTGGGGGTCAGGGAGGTGGGGATGTGGGGGCGTGGGGGGGGGGAGGAGGGCGTATGGGTTGGGGGGGCGCGATTGATGTGGTTTGTACAGTCGGTATTGGGTGTGGATGTGCGTATGGGTGTGGTGTGGGAGTGGTGTTATTAGGTGTGATGGGGTTGTTTCAGTGAGGGGTAACGCATTGTCTAATTGTAGTACGATGGTTGTGTTGATGGTGGGATCTGGGGGGTGAGTATAGGGGGCGGTTGTGGAGTGGTTTGCCGATTTATGATGGGGTACAACAGAGTCACCCAAAGCCCGGCACGAGAAACGTCGAAAATACAGACGAGAAAAAAGTCGCAACGTACACATAAGAATGAACAGCAATAAAAAAGAAACAGAAGACGAAGAAAAGAGAAACGTTCTTACCAAAAAGAGAATTTACAAAACGAAGAACGGAAAAGATGACACGTTATGTGGGTGGTCCTCTTCGGGGTCCTGTCGAGTAAGGGGGGCTGTGGAGGTGCTGGTACGAGGAGTGACTAGGCGAGGTCCGGCGATGCGAAGGTAAGGTCTGCGGGTGCTGCTAGTTGTGCGGGCGTCGCGTCGGGCTGAAGCTGTGTGCAGGGCGTTAGGCCAGATCGTTTGCACCGATGAGAAAAGAAGACTGGGAAAAGCAGCAAAATTCGTTCCGGATGGTTCTACGACAAGAAACTGGAAGATCACGCCTCGTGAAAGGTGACGGCGAATCCTCGTAAGAAGATTGCTCTCCACGGGGACCGTCATCGAAGAAATCCAATCCGCAAAAAGCGACCATTCGGGTCGACGGGACAGCATTTCAGAATCCGATCATTAGCCACAAATGTCAAAAAATGACTTTGATATGAGCCATAACCATGGTACGCACACCTGGTGTTTTCTTGTAATTCCATTACTTTTGCCATATAAGATACTAAAATATCGGAAATCGTCCGATTTCTCCACTTGTGATTTTCTGGTGCGCTGTTTGGCATCTGGTTCAGTTGGACTCGACTGTGTTCTGTAAAGACACACGCCGCATATTGTATGCAATACTATAAGTAACCAAAATGCAACATATTTTATACTTTGTATTCTTTATCACGCATAATTTACTGTTTAATTCAATACATGACTAGTGAATCAAGATTTTAAACTTTCTCAACAAGAGAAAGTTTCATTGTGGAAGGACCAGGAGGTAGGGTAGGTGATGGGAAAGTATTGAACGTTGGTAGAAGGAGGTGATAGGAGAGTGGTGAATGTTGGGGAGTGGTGGATGCTGGGTGAGGTCAAAGAGTTGATGCTGCAGGGGTCGGATCGGCGTTTCGGCCCACCGTGGCGCGATCCACTAGACCAGCCTCGCCCTCGCCCCAAATATCTCAAAAATTAGTGTTTTTCTTCTCTTCTGAACATATTACGTTTATTATTTTCATTTGTTTTATTAAATATATATTAACGTCTATTTTTGTTCATCAAATACCTTAAAATGCGACATTATAGACGGCCAGTTTTTTCTTTAAAATACCCTCAAAATCAAAGTTTTAAGAGCCTTTTTTTTTGTCAAAACCTTAAATTGTGACATTTTAAGAGCGAATTTTTTTCTCAAAATTAACATTTGTAAAGCTTAATTTTTCGTCTAAAAACCTCAAAATCAAAGTTTTAAGAGACATTTTTCGTCAGAAACCTCAAAATCAAAGTTTCAAGAGCCCAATTTTCGTCCATAAAGCTCAAAATAAAAGTTTTAAAAAGCCTTTTTTCGTCGAAAATCTCAAAATCAAGGTTTAAGAGCCAAATTTTCTTCAAAAACCTTAAAATTGACATTTTTAAGAGCCAATTTTTTCTTCAAAAACCTCAAAATCAACATTTGAAAGCCTAATTTGTTCTGCGCTCCAAAAACCTCAAATCAAAGGTTTAAGAGGCCAAAATTTTACCGTGTGCAAGAGAACCTCTCCGACAAACGGATAAAGATATTATGTCTTAAACACGAGTCGATTGGGGTTTCGAGATAGTTTGGTTCGAGCGGAACGAAAAATTAACTCTTAAAACCTCGTTACCCCTCGAATAGCCCAGGCCTCCTGGTGCATGGAAGCGGTGATAAAATTGAAGTTTTGGGGTGGTCTTACTGCTTACTGGAGGGGTCATAGAGACACCCAAAATTTTTGGAGAAATTAGATTCTAGTATTGGATGGCGGGGGTCGTGTCGTCAACGAACAACGGGGGGGGGGAACTGGTGGGGGGTGGTGGGGAGGAGGTTGAGGGAAGAAGAGATTTAGGATTCCGGGCGACTACTGGGATATAACTGGCATTGTAATTTCTCAAAAATTTGGTTCTCTACTGACCCCTCCAGTAAGCACCACCCCAACCTTCCATTTATCACCTCTTCCATTCACCAGGGGCCTGGGCTATTCGAGGGGTAATCGAGGTTTTAAGAGTTAATTTTTCGTCGAAAAACTTCGAAATCGAGGTTTTAAGAGTTAATTTTTCGTCGAGGTTTTTGACGAAAATTTGGCTCTTAAACCTTTGATTTTGAGGTTTTTGGACGAAAATTAGGCTTTACAAATGTTGATTTTGAGGTTTTTGAAGAAAAATTGGCTCTTAAAATGTCAATTTTAAGGTTTTTGAAGAAAATTTGGCTCTTAAACCTTGATTTTGAGATTTTCGACGAAAAAAGGCTTTTAAAACTTTTATTTTGAGCTTTATGGACGAAAATTGGGCTCTTGAAACTTTGATTTTGAGGTTTCTGACGAAAAATGTCTCTTAAAACTTTGATTTTGAGGTTTTTAGACGAAAATTAAGCTTTACAAATGTTAATTTTGAAGAAAAATTCGCTCTTAAAATGTCAATTTTAAGGTTTTTGACAAAAAAAAGGCTCTTAAAACTTTGATTTTGAGGGTTTTTAAAGAAAAAATGGCTCTTATAATGTCGATTTTAAGGTTTTTGATGAAAAATAGCGTTTAATAAAAAAATATTTTAATAAAAATATGAAAAATAAATAAATAATATGTTCAGAAAGAGAAGAAAAACTAAATTTTTGGGGGATATTTGCGAGGCTGGTCTAGTGGATGCGCCCGGTGGGCCGAAAACGGCCGATCCGCCCCTGCACCCATCAACTCTTTGACCTTCCCCAGCATTCCACCACCTCCCCAACATTCCACCACTCTCCTATCACCTCCTCTACCAACGTTCAATACTTTCCCATCACCTACCCTACCTCCTGGTCCTTCCCACAATAACTTTCTCTTTGAGAAAGTTTAAAATTGATTTACTAGTCTGTATTGAATTAAACAGTAAATTATGGATAAAGAAACAAAGATAAAAATGTTGCATTTTGTTTATTAAGATTTCATACAATATGCGGCTGGTGCTTTACAAGAACAAGTCGAGTCAAACTGAACCAGAGCCATAACGCGCACCAGAAAATCACAAGTGGAAGAAAATCGACGATTTCCATATTTTAGTATCTTATGGCAAAATAATGGAATACAAAAAACACCAGGTGTTCTACCATTTGGCTCATATCAAAGTCATTTTTTGACATTTTGGCTTATGACGGACTGAAAATGCTGTCCGTCGCCGAATGTCGCTTTTCGGTTGATTTCTTTATGACGGTCCCTGGAGACAATTTCTTCGAGGATTTCGCCGTCACCTTTCACGAGGCGTGATCTTCCAGTTTCTTCGTCGTAGACTCTCCGGACGACATTTTGCTGCTTTTCCCAGTCTTCTTTTCTCATCGGTGCAAACGATTTGGCCTTCGCTGCAAGTTCAGGAGGAGGCAATGGACCGCAGACTTCTTCGCTCTCGGATGTCTCTTTGACTCGTTTCGAAGGAGGAAGAGGACCACAAACGTCATCTTCTTCTTCTTTTGAACTTCTCTTTTTGGAAGAACGTTCTCTTTTCTTCTTCTTCTCTTTTTTATGCTTCTTCTTATGACTTCGCTTTTCCTCTCGACTACTCTCTCCGCTTTTTACCTTTCCCATCATAAATGGAACATCAAAGTTATCACTGATAATCACAAACCATTTAAATTAGAAATGGTTACCTACTAAACACATACCATAAATACATAATAGATAAAATACGTAAACAATCAATCGGCAATCGCTCACTATCATTCAAAACAAACAAATTTGAAGTTATGTTTCAAAGTAGCAGTGTTACCAAATTCCATGTTGACCAATTCCTCTTTCATTTTAAAATTATTGAATTTTTTGCATCTTTGGACTACGGCACCGGAAAAACATTAATTTTCAGGGGCGGACTGCCAGGATACATAGAGCCCGGGTCATGTTTTTTTAAGAGTGATTTTTGTTCAGTGGCTCCCAAACTGGGGGCGTAAGCTACACCCCCGGAGCTCAAGATATTTTTTTTGTTTGCAAATATCCCCAAAAATTCGTGAAAAACCTCAAAATCAACATTTGTAAAGTAAAGCCTAATTTTCTAATTTAAAGGCAAATTTTCTTCAAAAAAAAAAAAAACCTCGAAATCAACATTTATAATTGCCTAATTTTCGTCAAAAAAACCCTCAAAATCAAGTTTAAATTGGCAATCTTTCGTCAAAAACCTCCAAATCATGGTTGTAAGACCAATTTTTGCCAAAAAATCTCAAAATCAACGTTTTAAGTGCAATTTATTTTGTCAAAAACCTCAAAATCAACCTTAAAAAAGCCTAATTTTGGTCAAAAAAACCCCTCGAAATCAACATTTTTAAAGCCTAATTTTCGTCCAAAAATCTCGACATCAACATTTAAAAAGCCAAATTTTCGTCAAAAACCTCAAAATCAACATTTTTAAAGCCTAATTTTGGTCGAAAAACCTCGAAATCAACATTTATGAAGCCTAATTTTCGTCAAAAAACCTCAAAATCAACTTTAAATTGACAATTTTTTGTCAAAAACCTCAAAATCATGATTATAAGAGCAAATATTTTTGTCAAAAAATCTCAAAATCAACGTTTTAAGTGCAATTTCTTTTGTCAAAAACCTCAAAATCAACATTTTAAAACCCAAATTTCATTCAAAAACCTCAAAGTTGGCATTCAAAACTTTAGGGGAGGAGTGGGGCAAAAGTTTTAATTTGTTTAAAAGGGGGGCGCACTGTGAAAAAGTTTGGGAACCTCTGATTTTGCTGAATATATTTTTCTAAAAGCCCATTTTCTGTTAATATCCCCCCCCGCCCTCCGGGCGCCCCCTTAACTGAAAACCCACCCACACCCTAAGGTCCCAGTCCGCCCCTGACCCTCCCACCAACATTCCACATCCTCCCGGACCCTCCCATCATCTCCTCTACCCTCTTGGACCCTTTTTAAAAGCAACATACCAACATCCAACATCCCTCGCACCACCTCCTCATTAATTTACCTGAACCTTGTTGAACCTAATTCTGCCGATTTTGAACCTTTTTACACAAGAGGGACCATTTTAGGGCAAATATCAAAATGGCCTGTTTCAAAAATCAAGGGTTCATTCAATATACGTCATAAGCTTAAATAACTAATTTTTTGTTTTATTTTGTATACTAAGTAGTTATAAGTGCTTTTTGAACTTTTTTAATACATTATGAAGGCGTTGACTAGTTAAAACAAAAATAAAGGATTAAAATTAAAACTTAATAGGTAACATTGAAAATAACGTGATGAAAAGAATAAAATAAAAGAAGCCGAATTAAAACCCCGTATTTACAGTTTTTACACGCACAAATAAAATTGAAAATTTTTTTTCTGTATTGATCATTTAGCTTTTAAGCGCTTCAAGTCTGCTCTGCATTTCTTCAAGGTCATCGTCTTCGTCTTCAGTGGTGGCTTCTGCGGCGGCGGACGAAGTTCCTGGAGTCTCGGTGACAGCAGCCGGGGCTTTCCCGAGGGTACCTTGGGTCAATTCATACAAAACCTAAAATATAAGATGAGTTTTGATTGAAATAAAGTAAAATAAATTACTTTGTCGATTTCTTCTTGCGCTGCTTCTTCCATTTCTTCCGGGTCGTCCATCGTATCCATGGTTTCTTCAAGCATCTCTTCTATTATACCGGCTTTCATCATCTCCTTCGACATTTCCCTCATTGAAGCAGCAACTTCAGGGATTTTGATGAGCCTCTGCATTGACTGCATCACTTCCGTCGATTTCTGAAGCGACCCGCAGACCCTCAAAGTAGCTAAAACGCCATCATTTCAATAATAAGACCAAAACCCTAATACCTAATTGATTTTTCATCTGAAGCTGAATCGAGTTCAAATGAGCTTTCGAAGTGTGGATTTTCGTAATTGCCTTTCTTGAGCGGATCACTTCTTTCGCCAAAATCGTACAGACGGCTTTGTCACCTTTTTTTGCCGCTTCTCGCATAGAAACCTTCACTTTTTCCTCCTCCCTTTGTATACCTGACAAAAAATACCATAAAAACAATATAAAATAAAATTTTCATCAAATACTTCTTATTTGTCGCTCTAAAGTTGTACATTCTCTTCGGATTTTTCGAGACCATTCATTCACCTAAAAAGATCAAAATATGTATCTTGGAATATCTATCATGATGAACTTTAATGATCTATAACTTCCACAATTTTTAAACCATTTTATTGTTCCTTATACCATTAAAAAGCTATTTTGAAGACCTAAGAGCCAACAAATGGATATGATTGCTCAGACCACTCTTTGACCCTCAAAAATGTTCCCCAACATTCATGAATAGCAGATGAAAGGACGGACCAGCTGGATGCATTAGATTTTACAAATCAGCACAAAGACCCAGCAAACAAGTTATTTACACAGTTAAAGCACCAAGAATGTAAGCATTCAGGAAATTCATGATCACAACAATTCCAAGGAAATACCTACCATAATCTTTGGATCTTTTTCTTGAGATTTCCCAAAAAGGCCCATTTTGAGAAGTAGAACGACAGAAAAGATGAAACCGACGAAAAGTCCCTTCTATTCACGATTCAAACGCCTTTTCCTTGTTTGTTTTCCACTTTAAACACATTAGGAGCGAAAGTCTTTGAAATAAGGATTTTAAAATAACTAATCTTGTTTGTTTTCTAATTTCTAAGAACGTCAAATATCTGACAACCTTCAGTGACTCAACTCTGAAGAGGTTATCCAAGGCATGATTAACAGTGACGTCTTATGACGTCATTGGAATTATTTTGAAACGGCAATTTACTATCCAACCATTTTAGTCCTCTAAAAAGTGCTTTTTAACCAATTTCAAGCGAATTTTCATAATTAAAATGTGAATAAAACTCTTAAAAATCCGCTAAAAGCTAAAAATAAAGTGATTTCGCTAAGATGGTTGGCCAACCTGACAACTTGTAACCTTTTGAAGTTCTTGTAACCGTGCCTCAACTTTTTGATAAAAATTGTTATTTTATCTTGCGGTTTAACTTTTTGTGAAATATCGGAAATGTTTTCTTCTTTTTCAAGGTCGGTTCTTCAAGACTTGAGAATCCTTTCGAGAATTTGTAAGTATATTGAAAAATTTTAGGTCCATGATAAGTTGGTGCTAAGCAGTAAGAACTTGGCTGCTAGTTGTGATAGACTTGAAACTGGGATTATTAGACTTAACTTTCAATTTATTTTTACAGCAAGAAGCAGGTCGACTTTGGCCAACGAAGAGCCTGCAAATGAAAGGAGCGATGAAAGCAGCTCTGTGTCTCTTCAGCAGCGGTACGTCTACCCCGAGTTTCTACCAGACCCAACAATTAAATGGAGAAACTCAGTCAGAGAGAAACTAGAAAGAATGGACATGATAAAGCGAAGGACACAGATCGACATTCCCGAATTTTACGTCGGCACAATCATGTCAGTGACTTCAGCGAATCCGCACGCTTCTTCTAAAATGAACACTTTTATGGGCATCTGCATCCAACGACGCTATTGCGGCCTCCGAGCTGAATTCACCCTCAGGAATGTCGTCGATAAACTCGGAATCGAAATCTGCTATAAACTCTACGATCCTAAAATCCAAAAAATCGATGTCATCAAACTTGAGAAACGTCCAGATGAAGAACTTTTATATTTACGAGACGCTTTACCGGAGTTCAGCACTTTCCCCGAGGACATGGAACCAGAAATTTTACCCGAAGGGACCCCGGTTCCGGTCAACATGACCAAAGTAAAATTTTTTCATTTTTTTTTTCTTAATTCTTTGTTTACCAGGTTATAATGAAACCGAGACCTTGGTGCCGAAGATGGGAAAGGACTGATTTTGTCGGTATCGATCGAGAACATTTGATGACCCTCATATCAGATAAAATGAAAATGCAAATTCCACGACATAAAACACCTTGGGAAAAATACGATTTGATGAAAATCTACAGGTAATTTCCTTGTTTTTATTCCAACTGTACACTAATTCCTTTTATTTTCTTAGAAACACGATTCCTGAAGAAGATCAAAAAGAAATATTTGCCGAAGTCAATTCTGAACTGCACAACTTGGAGATTACGAGGCAAAAACTTAAGCGGAAGAGGTCTTTCGTCAAGCCGAAGAAAACTGCTTAGATTTTTAGTGTTGTGTAAATATTAGTCATTTAATAAAACTTTTTAAAACTGTTCAATCATTTGTTTTCCCTAATGAAACCTTATCTTTTGTCAGATGAGAGGTTAAATTTTCAACTTTCCTGTTGTAACAGATGTATTTTTTCATCTAAAATTAGTCCCAAATTTGCCAAAAAGTTTTGTTTTATTTTCCGTGTTAAAAATGGCGAAATGTGTTTGAGATAGTGAAAAATGAGTCATTTCGACGAAGCAGTGACTTCCGAGACTGCTTCCACCAATTGCCGTTGTAAAGCAAGGAAAAAATATTCCATTTTTACTCCATCATTGAGGTAGATCAATTTTTTTAAATTAATTTAAATTTTTATTATCAGGAGCTGCGCTTCGCCGAGGCAAAAATTGAAAAATCTAAGAAATGAAAAGTCGAAAAATAAAAGCTGTCAATGTGGACGATCGGAAAAGAAACTTTTTTTAGACGAAACTCTGGAAAAAGGGCCTTCTACGTAAATAAAAATTAGCTCCGAAAATCAAAAAACCAAACATTTTCAGTGATTCGTCTCTATCAGATTTTTTGAACGGTCAGACTCTTTTGAAGGATTTTTCGGACGATTTCGATAAGTCGATCGAAGAGGAGGTCATCGAAGAGATTTTTAGTCGAAAGGTCAAAAATGTTCGAACAAGACTGACTGAAGAGCAGAAAATGCTTCTGGCGATGGAAAAACCACCGTTGGATCGTCTCAAAGAAATCCCAATTGAATACCTAAAACCGAGAGTTCCGAACAAGGTACATGTACCATCGTGGGAAAATCTTATTTCTGTTTTTCAGCCAAAAAATCAATTTCCAGAAGACCACTTGGGAAATTTTATCAAAAACGTCCAACAACGTGCAAATGTCGTTCGTGTCGAAGTAAGTGACATTAAATTCTTTAAAAAAAATAAATATTGTTATTTTTTTCTTAGACGTTTCTTTTCAGAATTTAAACAAGAAGCCATATTTACATCCAAATGTGGAAAAAATGTTCCATGAAAACTCAGAGGTAAAACGTTGACCTAACCTCACATTTCTAACCTCTTTCAGAACTCAACGAATGAAATCAGCCAAGGAACGCAGACTGAAATCAACTGGGATAGGTTTCTTCAAAAGAAACTTTTCTACGAAATGGACATAGAAAGGAAAAAATCGTTTTTATTTGATGTTATAACACCAGATAAAAATTGGAGGGAATTTCTGTCTGAATTGGAAGACCATAAAAAAATTAATATAATTGATCCCGATCTATTTAAAAAGTAAAATGCAAAATAGGGCTTTATTTTAAAATATTTAAAAGAGCTTTTCGTGGTCCTTTTTATGTTTGCTCGAAATTTCCGATGGATAAAAACGACATTTTGGACAAAGCCGTCAATACGGAGACAGTCCAATTTGGCGTTTCTGAATTGGATTCTTTTTCTGAAAAATCTGAAGTTTGGTAAGATCAATTTTACTTTGGTAATTTCTTTTATAGTGATACCCAAAAGCAGGCAAAAGGAGGAGGAGATACCGCACAGAAAGAGACCGAACGTTCAAAAAGTGAACAGGTTATTCAAAAGTTTTAGGTTATCCGAAGTAATTTATTTATAGGAGATCCTCCAAAGCATCCTATCTGGCGAGTTATCCGCATCGGACTATTTAGGTTGTTTAAAAATAATCGAGACTATAACAAAATCGATTTTGAAATTGGAAAACGAAAATAAAAGCGGAGACAATTTAAAGGAATTAAACAATTTGAAAGAGCATCATCTAAAGCACATAATGAAAGAAGTTGACCATCTATTTGAACTCGATAAGTCAGAGACCATTGCAATCTCAATTTGTAATTTTTCAGTTTTCATTTTAGGTTTCTGAAGACTTTTGAAAGTGAAGGAAATTAAACGATAAAAAAAAGAATCGTTTTTTATTTATTTATTGCTGTCACAAATAAACTAACCTCCAAATTCTAACCTTTTTGGAGGTTGTAACCAATATAAACGATGTGAATAGTTACAAACATCACAGATAGTAGGGCAAGTGGAAAAATTTATGGGCATAAATCAGCATGAAAATTGGCTTATTGACACAAAATTTTCCACTTAAATAATCGACCATAATTGAAACAAGGGCATCAAAAACAAATTATGTAGGTAAAAAATGTTTATTAAAAAAATAAATAAAATTCAAGAGATCTCAAGGTATTTTTTGAAAGGCTCCCATGCCCTGAATATTTTTAAGAGATGGGATTGATGGCTCCACGCAAATTCAAATAGCCAGCAATAATGTCACTGGGTAACTTGGTGATGGTTGCGTATTCTTCGATGGTGGCAAAATGAAGTTTGGTTTGTGGGTCTGTGTATTGGGATCCTAGTCCTGATATGTCTGAGTATTTCTTAGGTGGCATGAGTAATGGTGGGGCTCCAATGTTGGAATCTAAAAAGACATTAAATTAAATCTGAAATTTCGTGGTTCTCGCCTATTTGAATTATTTACATAAAGGGGTATCTTGGGGCCATGGTAAGCTCCTTTCTTGGGCTAAAATCTGCTTGAGGGATTTCCAAGTTTTTTTCTTTCCGCCGGCCGTAATCTGATGATGAAAGTTCGGATTGCGAAAAATCGGTCGACGCTTTTCTTCGTCGTCCATCTCATTCGCTGCGTCATCGCCACCCTCCGCTGGATCTCCGGCACTCGAACTTTGATGCTGAAACGTCAAAAACACTAAAATAATGAATCCCGTACAATTCATGCCTCTAGCTGGATGGGTAGGTAATAGGAAATACATGATGGGAAATATCAAAAGACATGATAGTTGCTTTTGAAGTGCATTACAGGATTACATAATATGAAAATTATGGGTAGACACATACCCACTATGAAAGGTATGATGGGAAAATATTGATCAGCATCATTGTTGCATCCCAAATGTATGATAATGATGTAATTAAAAGCATAATTTAAAAAAAGGTACATACTTACACTCTTTTTCTTAACCATGTTTTGATGTTTTGTTTACGTTTTTGTTATCTTATCAATTATGATTTTTATCTGTCAGTAAGGTTATGGTTGGTCATCAGTTTTACCACTTCCCTATGCACTTCCCGGTTTAAATTCAGATGACCAACATAACGTCCATTATTTTAGCATCGATTTCACCTTGCGATTTCAGACGATCGATAAAATATACCAAGAACACTGCTGTAATATTGATGGATATAATTTTTAATATGTATTTTTAGCGGATTTCCGTAGGAAAGTATTTTCTCATGTAAGGGAAAAAGAGAAAATTTAAACATAAAAGGAAAATTTTTGCCACTCACGGTAAAGAGCTTCCAAGCTACAAAAGCCCCAAAAATTTTACCAAAACACAAATTTTTGGTACAGCAATTTTAAAACATTAATTATCCAGGGGCGGACTGGCCCGGGGGGAGGGGTGGACAGAACCCAGCCGCGCCCCCCCCGGGTCAGTTTTAAAGTAAGCTGTCCCCAGGAGGGTGTGGGAAAGCTCGATTTTTTTTTTGTGTGCAAATATCCCCAAAAATTCGTGAAAAACCTCAAAATCAACATTTGTAAAGCCTATAATTTTCGTCAAAAAAAAGTTTAAAAAACCTCGAAATCAACATGTGTGAAGCCTAATTTTAGTAAAACCTCAAAATCAACATTAAAAGCCAAATTTTCGTCAAAACCTCAAAATCAACATTTCTAAAGCCTAATTTTGGTCAAAAAACCTCGAAATCAACGAGCCTAATTTTCGTCAAAAAACTCAAAATCAAAATTTATAAAGGCAAATTTTCGTCAAAAAACCTCAAAATCAACTTTGAATTGGCAATGTTTTGAATTGAATTGTCAAAAACCTCCAAATCATAGATATAAGAGCAAATTTTTTTTGTCAAAAAATCTCAAAATCAACGTTTTAAGTGTAATTTCTTTTGTAAAAAACCTCAAAATCAACATTTTAAAACCCGAATTTCATTCAAAAACCTCAACGTTAACATTCAAAACTTTAGGGGGGTGAGGGGGGAAAAGGTTTTAATTTGTTTAAAAGGGGGCGCACTGTGAAAAAGTTTGGGAACCTCTGTTTTTGCTGAATATATTTTTCTAAGAGCCAATTTTCTGTCGAAATTTTCTGCCCCCCCCCCCCAACCGGGCGCCCCCTAAACTGAAAACCCACCCACACTCTAAGGTCCCAGTTCGCCTTTGGAATTATCCTTAGACAATCGATAAACAACGACCCGCTTAACAAAAACCCTGCTGTTCTATCACATCTTAGTATGTATTTGGTGGTTTATGTGCTTTGTGTGGTTTGCCTGATTTGGGAGGTTTAGGCGGTTAGGTTGGTCAGGGTGATTTGGACGGTTCAGGCGATCTTTGCGGTTTGGATAGTTCGGGCGGTGTGGGTTTTAGGCAGTCGGAGTAGTTTGGGAGGTCGTTGTTGTTAACCACGTTGTTATAATGCAAATGCCACATGATTAAAATTGTACAAAAATTTTTATTTGAATTACTAAATTCCCAGTGACATCATCGGTGACATGGAGAGGAGGCAGATTAAAATGAAGGAGATGGACGAGATGGTTGAAAGAAGAGAAAGGATCCGATGCGCTTTGAGCGGCTCAGCTCGAAAAGTCTGCACGAGCCTTGGCAATGCCATGAAACGCTTTTATTCCTTTTCACGTTCGACCCTTTGGGTCATTTTCAGCTCGTCTGCCATCCTTTTTTTCCCTCTTCTCGTCGAGTTCCAAAGAACCAAGATCACCAACATGCAGAACATGCAGAAAAACAGGATTCTTTATGGATCGATTTATGACCAATAAATTATGATTTTTTTTTTAAATAAAAAAAAGCACCTCTTGCTTTTGGCTGTGGCAGGTTGACGAAGGTGGGGAAGTGATGGGTTGGTGGTCGGGGAAGTGGTGGGAGGGTGGGGAAAGTGCGTAAGGATTTGATAACCAGACTGAATAGGAAGAAACATTTTGGTTCGCGATCAATGTTTTCTTTTTCTATAATATGGGGGGAAGGAAAGAATTCCATGTACCTCTGCATCCGCTATGGCCTTTTAATCGAATAAGACAATGCTCAAAATAATTTATTTTTGAAACTGCATCGGTTTTTTGCACTTGAAATCCGGAATGTCTTCAATAACCTTCTTCATGGCGGAATATTCGCAACAGTAAACGTAACCTTTAAAAAGGTCGTTTTGGTAGGTGGGCCATTTATTTTTGGCGCAGACGTCAGTGCACATGTGCTTGGGTGGAGAGGTTAAAAACGGGTTGTTCGTCGCGATGAATCCCATGCAGGAATCGTCCTGAAAAACATCAATAAACCATCTTTCGTGTGACGTCATACCTGTGGGTTATGAAGGACTTTCCAGTAGTATTCTGGTACTGGGAGTTTCGTGCCTTTTTCCAAATATAAAGGTTTTCCGTCAATATCGATCAAACCGTAGGTACCAGTTGCGACATCCATGTCGACTCCAAGCTTTTGAAATTTAAAATGTATACGTTAACAGGAAATGGCTGTTCTTACTGCAGATGAGACGGTTCTCGAGTTGGTTTCGACACGTAGCCAATGGCCGGCGTTGATGGATTGCCATTGGGGCGCTGCGTTGATGAAGAAATAAGTCAAAAGTTGCCACGGGCTAAAAATGAAGTCCGCGTCCGGTGCGAGGTGACCGCGAGCTAAAAATTTCGTCTCTTTCTGATCCAAGAATTTGGCAACGCTTTTCGCTCCCAAAGTCGATTTCACCGCTACTTCTTGGTTCGTCTAAGCATCAAAAGATGATTTCGTCCTGAACAACCAAGAACTTACAAATTTGTATGCGTTGTCCGGATTGTATCCTTTGAAAAGGTACTTTTCACCTCGACTGAAACTAGGGCGACCTGTTGATCTGTACACTTTTCCTTCGATGACACCTCCCAAGATCGTATGAGTAGCAAAATACGTCAATCCCAAGTCAATATTGTGGCAAACTTTAACCAAAGAGTGCCATTCGTCGGTCTATAAAAGAAAAATTCGCTCGAATCTTCAAAATGAAGTTCCTTACTTGAAATCCGATATCCAAAATGGTTCCTTTGTTTTTGGCACATTTCTCGTGGGTGTCTTTGATGCTTGCTGATGCTCTGCTTTTACAGTCCAGTTGATCAAAATTGACTTTTTTGTTTTTTACCAAAACTTGGGAGTTTTCTTCGCAAATTGCGTTCTCGAATTGAGTTTTGGAAGTTTCGATGTAGTTTTTGTTTCCAGGACAAGCGAGAAGGATCGACTAATGGACAAATTATGGATCATTTCAAAAACACAGATGAACCACTTATTGGCCATCGCGATGAAACTAATGGTCAGATTGAGTCCATCGTGTGGCAATTCAGAACGTACTTCTCCTTTTCTGAGATAAATAGTTGAATCTTTTCCTTCGGATTTTGGTACCAGAAGGTGTAGACCTTATCGGGCCCACTTGTCAAGATCAAAGCTCGTTCTTTTTCGGTAAATCGTTTGTTTATCGAAATCGCACATCTTAAAAATTAAGGGTTAAATTTGAAAATCCCCCTTCCCCCCTTTTTCTACCTTTCCCAGCGAGGACCTCGATCCCGACATAAACTTGGAAAATGCACATAAGAAAACGAAGACCTTCATTTTGAAACTGCATGTGATTTTGGATTTCGTTTATTTTTTATACGCTTTCCAATAACGAACAATTGTGTCAATTGACATGAGTTTGCTCTCAATAATAATTTTTTGTTCTATCCTCAAGCAAATATTTGTCACTTCTCAACCTAGAGAATCTGAATAAATCAAATCCCCGAAATCACCATTTTTCTACAAATCAGTACTTTTTCTACTATGCCTACCTAATTGCTATTCAATTTTGCTCGCTCTGTTCCTTTGTTAAGCACCAATTTTTAGTGTAAACGCAACACAAATTAAATCTAAGAACTATTTTTGATTAATTATAGGGCATGAATTAATAACTAATTAAAATCCGACCAAAGAAGAAGTAACATCAGTAATAACCCCGCATTCCTCTTCACCACACTAACTCTCCTCCACCATCCCCCACCTCCCTACACCTCCCTCACATCCCTATCCTCCCCCACCACTCTACCCTCCTCGCCTTTCCACTATCTCTTCGCTTCCCTACCCTCCTCGACCCAAAAAGGTACCATCATGCATCTCAAAGTACCCATAAATGAGGTTTAAAAATTGTATTAAACGAATCTAAAACTTTATTACAATCAAAATTAGGTACATAATCAATTGTATTTCTAAGGTCATTGTAATTACAACATAGATAAATCCTTGGCTGATTTTCTGCATTACTGGCCAATTGTGATCGGAAACAGATGTCCAGTGCACAATAATCGAGGAGGTGAAGAAATAAATGGGTCGTTTGTCGACACAAAGGCGATGCACGAGTTTTTCCTAGATGAAAAATTAATAAAATCAATGGAATAAATCTTTACATTTGGATTATGGACGATTTTCCAAAGTAGTTTGGGACTGCGAATTTTTCCTTCTCTAACGCGTCAACTTGATTTCTGTCTCATTTTCTTTTCGGAGGACAAAGTCGCAAAGGTGCCTGTCGCTACGTTGTAAATATTCTGAATATTTCATTTTAACTTCATATTTTTCAAGTATGTATCCGAAAAAGAATTTCATACCGATTTGAATTTTGGCGAATTTTGTTTTCTAATTTCCTCCAGCTTCCGCCATTTATCGACTGCCATTGTGGAGCCCGCGTTTGAATAGACGAAAGTGAATCTTTGCCAGGTCGTGAACGGAAAATCGTGTACGGGCGTCAAATGGCCTCGAGACAAAATTGAGACTCGTTCAAAAAGGTGCCGTCAAATTCACACCCAGAATGTTGTCAAAAACTACTTTCTGATTGGCCTAAAATATCAATGTGTGTGTCTATTTGTTAAATGAGACTCACTCGTTTGTAGGACTTATTCGGATCGTAGCCCTTGAATAACCAGTTAGCTTCTTTTCGAAAGCGGCTTCGTTTGTAAAGTCCCCTTGACGAGATCCGTGAGCAAACGTGTCTCGTAAAAAAGGTCTCCCTTCCTCAATATCGTGCAAACCGTCAATATTTTTATTCATCCTTCACCCTATAAAAAATTACAAAATTGTCCAAATTCAAAATAGACCTGAAATCCGATTTCTATGATTGTCCCTTTTTGGGCGCATCGCTTTTTCGTGTTCAAGAATTCGGGTTCACGTCGTACTTGCAAGTGACGTTTTCGAATTTTGTCGGCTTTTTCGTCCAAATATAAAACTCCAGAGTCGCATTTCACGGTTGTGCATAAATTTTTTGGTCAAATTGACATGATTATTGTGGGTAGGACATGCTACAATAAAGGTCTAAAATTAAAGAATAATTTTTTATTTCAGTTGAGTTAGATCAGGAGGTGAGGGTGAAAAGGTGTTTGTAGGACAGTGGGCGCGGACTGGCCGTGGACAGAACCCACCTGCACCGAGAATACATAGAGGACGCCGGTCAGGTTTTGTTTTCTTGTTTTGCGTTATTTTTGCTCAGTGGCGCCCCCCTAGTGTAAGCTGTCCCCAGGAGGGTGTGGGAAAGCTCAAGATTTTTTTGTGTGTGTAAATTTACCCAAAAATTCGTGAAAAACCTCAAAATCAACATTTGTAAAGCCTAGTTTTCGTCAAAAGTTTAAAAAACCTCGAAATGAAACAGTGTGTGAGGCCTAATTTTAGTCAAAAATAAAAAATACCTACCCCAAAATCAACATTAAAAGCCAATTTTCGTCAAAACCTCAAAATCAACATCTCTAAAGCCTAATTTTGTCTAAAAACCTCGAAATCAACGAGCCTAATTTTCGTCAAAAAACCTCAAAATCAACATTTATAAAGGCCTAATTTTCGTTCAAAAACCTCACAAAATCAACATTTGTAAAGCCCAATTTTGGGTTTACATCGAAATCATCATTTATGAAGCCCAATTCTCGTACAAAAACCTCAAAATCAACATTTGCTAAAGCCTAATTTTAGTCAAAAAACACATCAACATTTAAAAATGTCAATTTTCGTCAAAAAACCTCAAATCAACTTTAGTAAATGACTATTTTTGTCAAAAACTCCAAATCATGGTTATATGAGAAAATTCTGTGTTGTCAAAAATCTCAAAATCAACGTTTTTAAGTGCAATTTCTTTGTCAAAAACCTCAAAAATCACATTTAAAACCCAAATTTCATTCAAAAACCTCAAAGTTGGCATTCAAAACTTTAGAGCAAAGGTTTTAATTGTTTAAAGGGGGCGCACTAGTGAAAAAGTTTGGGAACCTCTGTCTTTGCTAATATCACATATTTTTCAAAAAGCAATTTCTGCGCTCCAACCGGGCGCCTCCTAAACTGAAACCCTTCCACACTCTAATGGTCCCAGTCCGCCCCTGTTTGTGGAGATGTCTGTAGAGCACTGAATTTTAAACAAGCTCAAGTTTCAAACATACTTCTTTGTTCTCCAATTTATAAATGTCCTGTCCGTTTTCAAAAGAGGGCAAATAAAAATAATTAGTCGTATTTTCCTTTAGTAAAAAAGGTTCGTTGTCTTTTGGAAAGTCTTTTTTCAGCGATATCGAACAGCCTGAAAAATTGTCAATCCGAATAAAATAACGTGGATTTTTACCTGCTGCGAATACCTTGATTTTGAGATGTTGATGCCTTGAAATGGAGGAAAATCGTTGAAAGTAAAAGGAAACTATTCATCGTTCTTGAAGGCTCCAGTATGCCTTTGTCGATCAGATTGACGGAAATTCTTCAACAAGGTAGCTTGGTAACGGTAACACCTTTCAACTGGAACAAGTAGGGCGCTTTATTATTATTTTTTATTCTTATCTTATCCTTATGAAATATTTTATTATTTCTATTTTCTCCTTCAAAAACGATACTTTTTAAAAATTGACGTTGGAGACGTTACCGTCCGTGTAGCATGTTTTAATAACATAAATTAATTTTTTTCGGTAAGTGTTTGTCACTTTCTTTGCTCAATTAATCTAGATCGTCAACAACCTGTTTATGGAGAAATGACCCCATTGTCTTCCGGACCGGTTGACGGAGAACTAATTATCCAATTTTCTGCAATGAAGAAGACAAAAATTAATTTCCCCTGATTTCCGAATCCGAAATTTTTCTTCCGAAAATTTCAAGTCCAATTACGAATTTCTGGACTGACGAACAGAACTGCTTGTACGATTTCCATCTATTTTGGATAGGTTACCTAAAGACCGAATACTGTAACGATAAAGAGGATTCATTTACAATTTTAATTTTTGTTTTATGGGTAGGAAATAATTTTTAGGCCAAACTTGCACTTTTCTTGTCTGACAAAGGGAAGTCACGGGTGAGTTAATCGCCGATCATGCCAAATTGTTTTTGGTGCCTCTACATTAAAAGAAAAAGAAAAGCCTCGAGAAGCAGCGGATTTCCTCCGGAAAGGCCTTCCCTAAGCCTATCTTTGATGTCCTAATTATCGCCTCAGTAAAATAAAATGGGTCTCTGAGCCCGGAGCCTCCATCGCACCGACCACAATAGCTTCAATTCCTCTAGAAATCAGCTAAAAATTTTCATAGCCTGACGAATATTAATCAGGTACATATCGACTCAAACCACGTGATTTTCACCGCCAAAAGTTCAAATTCTAAAATTAATTTCATCAATGCCCTAAGAAGTAGCTTCTTCATCGTATGCGGGCTTGATCTGTTTTCAAATGTGATTTCTCAGTTCTTGAGCAGCTCCTATGATCAATTTCGACCATCTCCTGCTGTTATTTCCTAAGATCACGAAATTCCATTTAATTCCCTTAGGAGAGTCCCAGAACCGATTTTGAGATTTGAACTGCTATTAACTATGATCCTCGGCCCCTAGGACCTTCCCGTCACGATTTTCAACCATCTCAAACCTTCAGGTTCCGAGAAAATCACGAAAATGTCCCTTATGCCCTAAGCGAAGTACCAGAACCGCTTTCTCGATTCAAGCCATTTTCAATAGGCTTCCACCTGGTGAAAAATAAACTTTAAATATCAAGTCTCGACCTATATTTTCGTGATCAGGAGATCGTTCTGACTACGAATATATAAGCCTCTAAGCCGAAAGACGCCGTGAGGCCGGCCCCAATAGCCTGCTTTCCTTCGGATTTCCGGAGGAGTAGTCCCCCGTCATACCTTGATACTTTTCTTGGTAATTTTGTAAGCAATTACTTATCTAGAGAACTAGAGCCAATTCAAACAAAAGGATCATCATGATAATACTTAATCATCTCTAAGAATCAAAATATAATTTTTTGTAGAGCTGTGTCTGAATAATATGTATATACTGAAATGTTAAACAGAAACACAAAAGAAATAATCATGTAGAGCATTTAGACTATGTATGAAGTTTTTTTAAAGATTTTTAATGTTTATCTTATGAGTTATGATTCAAGAAGGGTCTTGGCCTATACAAATAAAGTTTAATAATAAAATTTACTCCAGTTCCAAATGGATGTATTGTCCAGTTTTACGACATCAAAACTTTGGTAATTAAAATAATAATAAAAATTTAAAAAAAATACGTGTGAATATTAGGACTATTGTTTTTTTTAATAGCTATTACCTTATAAATAGGCATAGCGAGTCTCGAAAAAATTTATTTGTAAATTGAGTAGGCTGCTAAGATGATCTTAACATTTTTGTTTTTATTACTAACTCTAATATTGAGTTTAATTTACTTTATAAGGATCCCTTCATATAGGACATACAAATTGGCACAGAAAATTCAGGGCCCCAACAAATTTTCGATACTCGGTATAACATTTGATCTCGCGCAATTGGATGCAACAAGTATATTGAAATTTAATTTTTATAATGATAAATGATAAGAATGGTGTTTTCTCAGCTATTCTCACGTATTTCTTAAAATGTGCTGAAAAATACCCAAAAATTGGTCGATATTGGCTCCTTGGCGTTCCCATGGTAGCACTTTATGAACCTGAATATATCAAGGTAAGATTTTTCATTTATAAACAAGCCAGATGTTTACTTTTCGTTCTTTTACAGGAAGTGCTTGGAAGCGATCGTCACCTGAAAAAAGGTTGGGAATACGATTATTTCAAAACTTGGATGGGAAATGGAATGTTCACGACTTACGGAGACGATTGGAAAAAACGAAAAGCGATTTTCTCCACTCCGTTAAACTACAAACTAAACGATAAAATTGGATACATCAATAATCATGCTAATGATTTGGTTGAAAATCTTTTAAAACAAAATGAGACAAACGTTAATGTCCTAGAACACATTGCCATATGCTCTTTACACATTTCTTGTGGTATTCATGCGAGTTATTGCGTGAAAAATTCAAATAATAAAATAATTTACAGAAGCTATATTGGGTGTGAAGATGGACGAGAAAAGTGAAGAAGGGAAGAAATATGTATCATCGCTGAAATAGTAAGTTCATTTTTTTAAATTCATTTACGACACACAAGTCACGACTATCAATGCGGCACTATTTCATGACGGAATGTTCAAAGCAATGCTGAAGAGCTTTCTAACGGTGTACATGTCGATAAAATTAATCAAAGATTTACGGGTACTTCAGGAAGGAAGCAAGAGACTGATTATTCTTTTTGTTTATCCCTCTATTATTAATTTTTTTTTTCTTTTTTTAAGCATTTTAGATTGTGTATGCTACAGAGTACTCAATGGAATCTACATGAAGGATTGGATGTTCAAATTAACGCCACTTGGAAAATTCTTTGATCACTATCTCAATATCAACTACGACTACACTAGAAAAGTATGTAGGTGGATGGGGAGAGCCAAAACTAATTTAAAAAATTTTTTTTAACGATTGCGTTCTTTCTAACATCGATTTTTAAGGTGATACGCGAGAGAGTAGAATTAAAAGGAGAAAAAAGCATAAACTACAACGAAAGTGTAGACCGCGACTTGGGTAAGTAGTAAGTTCTGAAAAAAAGTGCTAAATCTGGCCGGTTTTTTCAAAATGGCGGACGAAGCACAAGAGGGTCACACTTTTTTCAAATTTGGTTCCCTTTTTCATCTAATTCTCCTGCACTACATAATAATTAATATAATACATATTATGTTTTTAATTAATCAGTTTAGTCAAATAAAAAAACCTTCAGTAGCGCCCTTAATATTCGTGAATGGTCGAATTATCCTTTTCCTTTTATTTCTAGGAATAAAAGAAAAAAAACCATTTGTCGACACTCTCCTAGAGGGTGATTCAATTCTCTACAACAGCGAGAATAAGATGATAACAGAAATCAGCGCTTTATTGTTTGCAGTAGGTTAAAGACACGTTGCGTTTAACTCTTTACGTTCCATTCTTGATTTTAGGCCCATGACACTACCGCTGTTACCCTAACATACGTTATATTCTGCCTAGCAAACAACAAAGAAATTCAGGTAAATTTTTAAACTTTACTTCCTTATTTATTTTGGACAATTTAACAGAAAAAGGTGTTCGAAGAACAAGAAAGCATATTCGGAACAAGTAAAAGGGACGCGACTCCTCAAGATCTTAAACAAATGACTTATCTTTCTCAGGTTTTAAAGGAAAGCATGAGATTGTATCCAACCATTCCTTATCTATCAAGAGAACTAGAAGAAGACGTTTTATGCGGTGACAATTTTTTCTCCTTTCCTTCAATCACAAAGAATGAATTTTTAAACAAGTACCTAATCATAAATTTTGTATTACATAGATGATACACTCGTACCAAAAGGATCAAACGTATTAATTCTCCCATTGGCAGTCCATAGAAACCCAAAGATTTATCCAGAACCTGAAAAATTCGACCCTGAACGATTTTCTCCGGACGAGTGCCGAAAAAGACATCCTTACGCCTACTTACCATTCAGCGCCGGACCCAGGAATTGTCAAGGTAAACTTATTCCTTTCCTTCTATCCAATTAAAACTATTTTGCAGGTCAAAAATACGCCGAGTTGACCCTCAAGGTTGTTTTGTCGACGGTGATCAGGAATTTCGAAATTGAAGCCGTTACCAAACCCGAAGAATTGGTCTTCAAGCTCGCTATTGTTTTATTGACCGAAAAACCAATTCTCGCAAAGTTTATTCCTCGAAATTAAACATAAATAGTATAATTTAACAATTGGAAAATATAAGCCAATAGTTCATATTAACGGAAAAAAAAAGTTGAAACTTGGAGTTAATTCGTTAATACTCTTGTCCTCTGTCCAACTTACAGCTGTTAATCTGTAATTAAATAATAACTATGTAATTTATCTTTAATAAAACTCTTTTTTTTAAATATTACTTTTAACTCTATATGCTTCACCTGTAATAGGTAGGTTAAAAAACTTATCAAGAATCTAAATCAATAAAGTCTTCCCTAAAGTGTTTCTCATCTCAAAAGACATTCCCGTGCCAATTTTCGATCCTTTCCGCCCTCAGTTCCCAGAGATGATGGTTAAAAGGTGATGGATCAAAAAGGCACAAATCCAAAATAAAAATTGTCGTATCGCCTCAGGATTTTGACCTGGCGAATCCAGGTTTTGTGAGAGCATTTTCGACGCCCCGTTACCCAATATAATAATGGAAAACCTGGACAAAAAATTTGCCTGGGCAGTAATTTTCGTTTCCTGAAAAGTTTTCCGAAATGGAGTTATGAGGTTTTGAAATAGGCATTGGTTTCAATGTATGGCACAAGGAATTCGATGGCATGAACTAATAAATTCTAAGACCAATATTATTTTTTTTTAGTTATCGCTTTAAAAAAAATCCGCTAATAAAAAATAAAGCACTTAAACTAAAGAAACTACTCAAGGAAAAATTTTAATTTTTCTTTTCAAAAACAACATCACATTCGTACCTACTCAGCAACCCAAAAAACTAGAAAGTATCAATTTTCCTGAAGATTTGAAAAAAAAAATTAATTAATTAATTAATAAAAGGTCCAAAAGAAGATCGGACCCGGTAGCAAGCGAGTATTGCACTTTCACCAACAAACATCCAAACATCAATACCTAGCGATCTATTGAGAAATTCGAAATTTCCCTTTGACATTTTCAAGATTTTACATACAATAATACAATGCTAAACTATATTTGTGTAAATTTTTATAAAGATTGGACTAGAATTGTGGGAAAAAAGCTCCTCACGAAAATCACGCGACCGGACGGCCGGCCGATAAAGATCACTAGTCAGATAGTAGATCACTACGGGGTCTCTTTGGCCCCTTCCTAAAATCCCGGGTTTCAGCGTAACTTTCTTTTTGAGGAAGTTAAAATTTGACTTGATCGGCGACCCACTTTAACCATGACCTTACCATGTGAGACGATTTCCAATAATGATTTGAATCCTTAATAAATTAATTTAGTGAATATTAAACAATGAGGAAAACCACACAGGATGACCTGTTTCAATTCTCATTAATGCCGAATCCAGCGAATGATGAATAATGAATAAATCCCCTTCGCGGTAAAGTCACTCGGCCCTCTAACGGGTTTTGGCTCGAGATGATGGTTTATGCAATTAATACACGCCCTGTTTGACTTAAAGGAGGAAAAAGTGGATTTCCGGTGGTCTAAATCGGAAAATGAACAAACTCCGATTATTTTCTATTTCCATGTCCGTCGGGACTTCAAGAGATTCAGAACGCAATTTTTCAGACCTCAGGAGTTGGGACCTGATGCTTAAAGGCAGTTAGCAACTTTGAACACAGATCCCCAGAATACGATCAACAAACTGATTCATTCATTCAAACTCTTTGCTTTAAATAGTTTAAAATAATCATGTAGGAGAAGAGGATGATATGTAATTGTTTACGTAATACTAATAATAACTGAAGTACCTACGGAAGCTCCTTTTAGCGTAGAGTTTGTTCGAAATGAATCTGCTCTCGGTTGTGCATTCTTATCGACTGAGGAAACGTGAGTCACGCCCAATTGCGATCATTGAGCCTTCCATTGATGCGAACTTCCGGGGGAAAGGTGCAAGAAACTCGAAAATCGTGAAAACTGCTTTGGAGTTTTCAATTGTTGAACTAGGACGCAGGAAAACTTTCTGTTTTCAATCAAAATTTTGAACTTAAAAAAGCCCCGAGAAGCAGCGGATTTCCGGATCTTTGATATCTAGGATTTAGGAACCCGTAGCGTTCCGACCAAATCTCTGAAAATTTCAAGTCGATTGACTAACAGGGAACGAAGATATGAGACTTCAAAAAACGGATTTTAACTGTAACAATGTTTTTCTTGAATTTCTTCTCCTTCGCCTTCTTTTTTAGCCAGTGCCTTTTTCAGGATTTAGTCCGCTAGGTCAAAAAAAAATTTATAATAAAAAAACTGAACTTGGACAATTTAGTCGCCTACCTAGATGGGTACCTACTATCTACCTACATGGGGTCTACTACCTACATCTACGTCATGATTCAACCAAAACCACCCAAACCACCAAAACAAGCAAAACAAGCAAAACCACCCAAACTCCTAAAACCTCCAAAACAACCCAAACGACCAAAATCACCAAAACCACCCAAACATTGGGGTTTTTTAAACGGATTGTTTTTGTAGGCTGCTTTTTATCAGGGGTATATGAAAGTATTTTACTTTCAAGTTTTATTGATTATTTAATAATAACTAGGATGTTGAACAGAACACTAAAGAATCATGTAGAGCATTTAGACTATGTATGAAGTTTTTGAAGAATTTTATTGTTTGTTTTTTTCTGATGCAAAAAGGGCCTTGGCCTATACAAATAAAGTTTAATAATAATATGTACTCCAGTTCCAAATTTGTACATACTTCCTGAGTCCCCTTGCCTCACCCCCTGGGCCCAAATGATGTATTGTCCAGTTTTACGACATCAAAAATTGGGTAATTAAAATAATAATAAAATTTTTAAAAAATACGTGTGAATATTAGGACTATTGTTTTTTTTAATAGCTATTACCTTATAAATAGGCATAGCGAGTCTCGAAAAAATTTATTTGTAAATTGAGTAGGTTGCTAAGATGATCTTAACATTTTTATTTTTATTACTAACTCTAATATTGAGTTTAATTTACTTCATAAGGATCCCTTCATATAGGACATACAAATTGGCACAGAAAATTCAGGGCCCCAACAAATTTTCGATACTCGGTATAGCATTTGATCTCGCAAAATTGGATGCAACAAGTAAGTATTTTGAAATTTCATTTTTATTGTATACCTAATGATAATTGATAAGAATGATGTTTTCTCAGCTATTCTCCCGTATTTCTTAGAATGTGCTGAACAATACCCAAAAATTGGTCGATATTGGCTCCTTGGCGTTCCCATGGTAGCACTTCATGAGCCTGAATATATCAAGGTAAGATTTTTCATTTATAAACAAGCGGGATGTTTTCTTTTCGTTATTTTACAGGAAGTGCTTGGAAGCGATCGTCACCTGAAAAAAGGTTGGGAATACGATTATTTCAAAACTTGGATGGGAAATGGAATTTTCACGACTTACGGAGACGAATGGAAAAAACGAAAAGCGATCTTCTCCATTCCGTTAAACTACAAACTAAACGATAAAATTGGATACATCAATAATCATGCTAATGATTTGGTCGAAAATCTATTAAAACAAAATGAGACAAACGTTAATGTCATAGAACTCATGGCAATATGCTCTTTACACATTACTTGTGGTATTCATGCGAGTTATTGCGTGAAAAATTCAAATAGTAAAAGAATTTACAGAAACTATAATGGGTGTGAAGATGGACGAGAAAAGTGAAGAAGGGAAGAATTATGTAAAATCGCTGAAATAGTAAGTGCTTTTTTTTTCAATCATTTACGACACACAAGTCAGGACTATCAATGCGGCATTATTTCATGACTGAATCTTTAAAGCAATGTTGAAGAGCTTTCTAACGGTATAAATGTCGATAAAATGAATCAAAAATTTACTGGCACTTCAGGAAGGAAAAAAGAGACTGATTATCCATTTTGTTTATCCCACAATTATTAATTTTTTTTAAAAGCATTTTAGATTGTGTATGCTACAGAATACTCAATGGAATCTACATGAAGGAGTGGATGTTCAAATTAACGCCACTTGGAAAATTCTTTGATCACTATCTCAATATCAACTACGACTACACTAGAAAAGTATGTAGGTGGATGGGGAGAACCTAAACTAATTTAAAAATTTTTTTAACGATTGCGTTCATTCTAACATCGATTTTTAAGGTTATACGAGAGAGAGTAGAATTAATAGGAGAAAAAAGCATAAACTACAACGAAAGTGTAGACCGCGACTTGGGTAAGTTGTAAGTTCTGAAAAAAGTGCCAAATCTGGCCGGTTTTTTCAAAATGGCGGACGAAGCACAGGAGGGTCACACTTTTTCAAATTTGGTTCCCTTTTTCATCTAATTCTCCTGCACTAATTAATAATTAAATACATGTTAGTTTAGTCAAATAAAAAACCTTCAGACATCACAACAGACACATTTACATATTCTTATAGAGATCATCTATAAAGTTACCACTTACCAGGGCATTCATGAGTTGGGGAAAAATATGAGTAAAATATCAGTGGAAACGAGATAGAATCGGGCAAAGGTGATCAATGCGATTGGGCAAATTATCTAATTTTTAGAGGATTTTTTTTTAACTCAACTTTTTTATAATAACGAACGTTACAGGGGCTACGAATCCTTTGAGAAAGGAAACCAGAGAACTATTAGAGGTACTCATGTATTCAGGGCGATAATATTCAGAGGGTGATATTCTAAATACTGAGAGGGTGGTGATCCAAGCTATTCAAAGGGTGGCGATCAGAGTATTTTGAAGATGGTGATTAGGGTATTCACTGCTATATAGATTAGAGACTATCAAAATGACATCAGTAAATTGATTGATCTTGTGAAGTTATATGGATTTGACGACGTAAAAATCAGCTAAATATGTAATTTTACTATAAGTATATCATTTATAGCCTATTCGTAGGTATATTTCATTTATAGCAAGCCCATTAGTTTTATAAATTTTGCATTTTGCCCAAACTCATTGTAGTCATTTGCCTTAAAAGATTGCATTTTTCTGAGATTTGGCCAATCTCAAACTGTCAATTGTAGTTGAGTAGGTTGGAAGCAGTTTGAGGGGTTGAACTCGCTGGACAAATGGGGAGGAGGTAGTCTGGGAAAGTAGAGCCCTTAATATTCCGGAAATGTCGAATTATGCTTTTCCTTTTATTTCTAGGAATAAAAGAAAAAAAACCATTTGTCGACACTCTCATAGAAAATAAGACCACTGAGAATAAGATGATAACAGAAATCAGCGCTTTATTATATGCAGTAGGTTAAAGACAGATTGCGTTTAACTCTTTACATTCCATTCTTGATTTTAGGCCCATGACACTACTGCTGTTAGCCTAACATACGCTATATTCTGCCTAGCAAACAACAAAGAAATTCAGGTAAATTTTTAAAATTTACTTCCTTACTTATTTTGTACAATTTAACAGAAAAAGGTGTTCGAAGAACAAGAAAGTATATTCGGAACAAGTAAAAGGAACGCGACTCCTCAAGATATTAAACAAATGACTTATCTTTCTCAGGTTTTAAAGGAAAGCCTGAGGTTGTATCCAACCTTTCCTTACATATCAAGAGAACTAGAAGAAGACGTTTTATGCGGTGACAATTTTTTCTTCTTTCTTCAATCACAAAGAATGAATTTTTAAACAAGTACCTAATCATAAATTTTGTATAACTTAGATGATACACTCTTACCAAAAGGATCAAACGTAATAATTCTCCCATTGGCAATACATAGAAACCCAAAGCTTTATCCAGAACCTGAAAAATTCGACCCTGAACGATTTTCTCCTGAAGAGTGCCGAAAAAGACATCCTTACGCCTACATACCATTCAGCGCCGGGCCCAGGAATTGTCTAGGTAGAATGATTCCTTTCCTTTTATCCAATACCTACATAAAACCTATTTTGCAGGTCAAAAATACGCCGAGTTGACCCTCAAGGTTGTTTTATCCACGGTGATTAGGAATTTCGAAATTGAAGCCGTTACCAAACCCGAAGATTTGGTCCTCAAGATGGCCATTGTTTTGATGACCGAAAAACCAATTCTAGCAAAGTTTATTCCTCGAAATTAAACATAAGTAAATCGAATAATTTTTTTTAACAGTTGCAGTTAATACACTAGTCCTCTGTCCTTAAGAGGTTTTTAATCTGTTATCAATAATAAATTAATAACTAACTTATCTTTAATAAAACTCTTTTTTATTTATTTATTATTATTATTTTCTTTCTTTTTTTCTCCTTTCTTCAATCACAAAGAATGGATTTTTAAACAAGTACCTAACCATAAATTTTGTATTACATAGATGATACACTCGTACCAAAAGGATCAAACGTATTAATTATCCCAATGGCAATACAAAGAAACCCAAAGCTTTATGCAGAACCTGAAAAATTCGACCCTGAACGATTTTCTCCTGCATAGTGCCGAAAAAGACATCCTTACGCCTACTTACCATTCAGCGCCGGACCCAGGAATTGTCAAGGTAAACTTATTCCTTTCCTTCTATCCAATAAAAACTATTTTGCAGGTCAAAAATACGCCGAGTTGACCCTCAAGGTTGTTTTATCCACGGTGATTAGGAATTTCGAAATTGAAGCCGTTACCAAACCCGAAGATTTGATCCTCAAGATGGCCATTGTTTTGTTGACCGAAAAACCAATTCTTGCAAAGTTTATTCCTCGAAATTAAACATAAGTAAATCGAATAATTTTTTTTAACTGTTGCAGTTAATACACTAGTCCTCTGTCCTTAAGAGGTTAAATTTAATCTGTTATCAATAATAAATTAATAACTAACTTATCTTTAATAAAACTCTTTTTTATTTATTTATTATTATTATTTTCAACTCGTTAAAAAAAAAATTATCCAGAATCGAAATCAACAATAAAGTCATCCCTATAGCTTTTCTCATCTCAAAAGACACTCCCTTGCCAATTTTCGACCCTTTCTTCAGTTCCCAGAAATAATCGCTTTTTTCACTTTCATTTTCCTTATTCCCGCCATTCCACACCTCTAACACCCTAACAACTTCCACCGCATCAACCCCCTCCTACCCTCCCCCAATAAACTCCTCCCAAAAGTGCATACCTAGGGTGGTAGGACTCATCTAACCATCATTAAGGGGATTAGGGCCCACCTCACTTTATCATATTTTTAGTTCAAAAATAAGTCTTAAAATCGTCTTGTTGACGGTAATAAGAAATTTCGAAATATTTAGAAGCAGTGACTACTCCTGAAAAGGCCCTCAAGCTTGCTATCGTTTTATTAACAGAAATCCAATTTTCGCTAAGTTCATTCCTCGAAATCAGGCAGATTATTATATTTAATTCAATCGTTAAAAAGAGCAAAAAAATGTTTAATGTAATAAATTAACAACAATATACATAACTAATAAACAAAATAATAAGAGAAAATTCTGATGCAGATCGTTACCGATGGATTTGAAGAAAACGATTGGAATGCGTTTTCGCTTTAAAAAAAATGATCTGATTAATTAGCGCAAAAACAATTTTTTTCTTCTATGGAATAGGTAAACGAGAGTGAATACCGGCCTGGGTACTGTGGTGAGGGAAATGGCGGTTAGTACATAAAGATGGACACGGCCCATGAACCTCCGCCAGTTATGTGTTTCTAGTGACTCATACAAGATGCCTCGATTCGAAATTTACGCTTTTCTCGGACTGATTTTTTGCTCAGTCGCCCTCGCGGACTTGCCGAAAGATCCAGCGGTCATCATTTTGGATTCCGCTGGGAAACTATGGGAGACTTTGGGGGAAGCGAAAATCACGGAGGCACATCAAACTGGTCTCAATGGTGAGACAGGTAAATTAATTACAAAATCAATTTCACACAAAAGTCCATAATTTGGGACAAAAAAACAGTTTTGTAAATTTTCTTTGGACAAGTTAGCCAATTTTCAGTAAAATATTTTGCAAAACAATTTTTTTTTTGTCTTAATCCAGTTTTCACTAATTTTCAGTAATATAAATTAATAAATAAAAAATATACCTAGGTACTTAAATACTTAATGTACTCTCAGAAAATTTTTTTGTCGTTTTTCCAAATTTTCAGTAAAGTTATCCTTTGAGCACATAAATTCCCTTTTTGACAAGATTTGGGTTGGAGGAACCACCAAAACTGTAAACTTTCTCAAAAATTGGGTTCTCTCCATTGGCAGGGCGGAACGCGGTAGCGATGGATACCCCACCCTCCTAAGAGCCTACCATATGGTGAAAATTTGGTGAAGGTTTTCTACCGAACTCTTCATTGGCGGGGCGGAACTCTGCCACTTCCCTAGCTCTAACCTACTAAGGGCATACCTTTTACCTCCATCGGGATCTGGTGAAGCTCATTCCTCTCTTATTTGGAAATTTAAAAAAATTTGAATTCTTGATCTCTTTTAAAAATCTAGATTTCCGAGATCCTTTACATTTTATCCACTAGTTCATGAATATTTTTCTGCCCTACTTTGTCTTATCGATTTTAAGTTAAACATTTTTGTCTTGAATTCTTCCTCACTTTCTGAACCAAATAAAGGCCTGAGATCTCGTTTTGAAACTATTTTTATTAAGGAAAAACTAAAAGAAGGTCAATATTTTTAAGATTATAATTATGGATAAAAACTAGAACGTTTTAAACTTTTTTTTCGTACACACGATGTCATGCGTGAATAAATTTCGAGAGCGACTTTTTTTTCGGGACTTTTTATCGAGACCACATCTACTAATTTATACTAACGAATGGAAACAAATCATGAAGCGTGAGACGAAATAATCTGTTAATTTGTCAATCTTTTTATTTATTGTTGGAATATGTTAAAAGTTAATGGGACTGTAAAAGCCAGATGAACATTTATGATAACGGAACGAACTATTCGTAGTAAAGGCAACAATTAGGGAACGGCATGAACCACATGCCCAAATCCGAAAAGTTACTTTCTACTTTCGGATAGCCCTATGGCCAATTAGACTTAACTCCTACCTTAAAAACAAACACTTTAAGGTTTAGTCATAATCGTACCGCATTGAAAGGATTTAAAAAAAAATCATTCATCATTCAAAAATTGTTGTCTAGCCAATCCAGTTCATTTGAAATTGTAATGATGAAAAAAAAAATGACAATTTCCTTTCTTAATTTTCACAATATGTAGCTTCATTTCCTTTGGAAATAAGCTGTAAAAATAATTCAAATTTTAAATAAAGTCTGAAATTATTTTTAGCGGATTTTCATAGGAAAGAAGCTATTTAAAAATTGAGTGAAAACGTCTTTTTTCTTTTAAAAACACCAAAATCTTGTTAATTTAGGTCGTAAAAATGAGGAGCGATAGGTATGAGAAATAACTTATAAAAAATATTGACGGTGAGCTTCTCAACCGATGCTAAATTCGTGGATTATTATTTCCGCCAGGGCCTTTTCTTCCTCACCTCATAAATCGGGTCGGGTTTTTTCGGACGAGTCGAGATAAGTGGAAGAAACTGTCAGAAAGCCTACAATCGTATTCTACGAAGCAATTAGCGGTCACGCTTATTATTTTTCGGACGATCTAATCGGGCTAAGAATGTAAATAAACTTAAAATGATAATATCGTGTAATATGGGCATGACTCCAATTAATAAAAGGTTGCATTCAATTGTCGTTCCGAGGGAAAGTTGGGCATTGAGAGCTTCCGGTGAGTGAATTTAAGAACTTGAACCTCAAGATCCAGGAATGGTCATCGCTTTTCACAATTTTTTTTTCACAATTAGACAGCTTTCTATCATCCAAACACGATTTCATCAATTAGGAGACACGTCTGGGTCATATTAGATCTAACCCAACTCTGTAGCTCTTACAATTATGGAGATATGACTTTTTTTTATGTATGTACAAGTATGGAATGGAGAAAGGACTTTTTTAAATTAAGAAATAAAAAATAAAATTCAATTCATAAAAACTTTTTTCAATTTGGTTCGGCGACATTGCTCGTGTGACTGCACTACACTATGGGTAATCGACCATCAGTTTCGGTAGATCGGGAACCAAAGAGCCATCTAACTATGTAGTTGAATAGATTAGTTAGATGGGTCTTTGTCGGAACTAACAAGGGATCCCTAAATGGGCAAAAACATGCGACAAATCGTCTATTTTTAAGCACGTGTGAGGCTACTTTTATTGCAGGGAGGCATCCGCATGTACATTTTTTTAATCTTCTAAGTAGCCGACGAGGACCCATTGTGTACCCAACCCCAAAATGTGGTTTTTAACCATTTTATCGTGAAAAACAAGATTCTAAGTGAGGATTAAGCCGATACCCATTCTTTATGTTTTCTTTTGCTAAGACAATTCTATGATGATAATAGTCACTTTGCGGCTTATATACCCAACAAAAAGGAGGATATGCAAACCCTCCTTCACTTTTATTTCATCCAAAATGTAGTTTTTGACCATTTTTAGGATAAAAAATAAGAATCTGACGTCGTTTTTGGGATATATAAAACTTATTTTTCGACCTCACCAAAGGGGGACTTCTTCACTTTTATTTCATCCAAAATGTGATTTTTGGCAATTTTTATGGGAAAAACTATACCAACCTCAAATTTCAATGGCAAAAGTGCCACTTTTTGGGGGTCTCCGTACGTATCACACCCGCAAATACGACACCCTCAATTTGTCCAAAAATTAATCAATTTATTTGTAAAAGAGATGATTAATTAAAATGGATGGTGGAACTGAAGAATACGAACACAAAAACTATGTTAATATGTCATGTCATGGTCACAGCCCGATTATCCGTCTCCTACTACTTTTTATTCTTCACCATATCTCAAGTAGAAAACATGCAATTAAATCATAGGCACGCGACTTCGATCGATACGGTCAACACTTTACAAGTTCATGCTAATAAGGCATTGAATAATTAAGCGCGATTTAATTGGAACGAATTAATTAAAACGGTATCGATTTTTTTGTGTTTGAAAAGGCGAAGAGATTTAAAAAATGGCCTAGTTTTATGTAAAGAAGGGCCAATTTATTATGGACAATAGTGAAAAGGTTATTCATATTGGAGCTTTTTTTTTCCTATCTGGTCAATTACTTTCCCCTTGTTCAAACACGTGATGTTATTTCCATCAAGGAAGTAAATACCAACATAGCAACATAAAAGGGGGAAAAACCGATTTTGCGACACGATTTTTTAAATTAATTTTCGGGGCTTTTAATAGTCAAATTTTATTTTACTTTTTAGGACGAGGGAAGAAAATGATGCTGATGACGATCCCATTGATTCTTGGATTCAAAGTTGCTGGAATAATCATCGCAGCTTTGGTAGCATTAAAAGTTCTTGTCGTGAAGACGGTTTTCATGAGCGGATTTGCTGTGATCACGTCGGTTGTTCTTGCAGCCAAATATTTGATGGACAAGTTCAAACACAAGCAACCTCAGGCGGATCCGATGCCTTATTATTATCAACAAGCCATGGCATCACAAGTAAACATGATTAAAAAAAAAATTTCGCTCTAACTGAATTTTTTACAGCCCTTAGGATGGGAGCAAATGTATGACGTACAGGCCGGAAGTGCTGACGTCACGGCGGACCTTCACGGACATTTTTCGCAACCGATTTTGGCTACGGCGGACAACCATACCGCCTACAACTACATACCTTGTAAGTATCGAATTTTTAACTTTGATTCAATTTTTATTAAGTTACCGATTTTTAGTGGCAGAGAGGAAATCATACAGGCCCGCTTATAGAACGACCGTTTACAAAACTGTTGTGAAAAAAATCGAAAAGAAAAAATGAAATCAAGACAAAATTGTGACGAAAATGATTATTTATTGAACTCTCAACTATGTACAAAGTCTGTGTAATTTATTTATTTATTTTAATTTATTTTTATAGTCAGCATTAAACATCGCCTATGTACCTATGAGTAGGGATAGTTAAAATGTTTTTGTTTTTTTTTTTTTTTTTAATATTTAATTATTTATAAAAAATGTTAGATAATAATATAATTTAAGAAGAAAAACGTCCTAATTGAATGCTTTTAGCGGATTTTTAATTTAATTTTTAAGTTGTAAAATAGGGAGGGAGGAGGGCTACATACCTTTATCTTGGTAGATACTAAGCCAAGTCTTCTGCTACGTATTGGTGGTTTAGCATGATTTGCTGAGAATGGAAAAATTATCATAATCGAAGAAAAGTCGAAAACAAAATTGAACGCTTTCGAACATAAATCATGGATTTCTTCATGACAAGGAAATGTTTCAGTACCAATTTTCAACTATTTCCTTCCCTTATAGGCCAATAAAACGGGGTTTTAAATAAAATTAATTACATAAAAATGGCAGAATCTACCGATCTTAAAACTCTACACTGGACTATGTTTGTTCGATCGAAAGGTTATCAAGGTGGTTACTCGGTTATCTGCGGGAGTGGTTACTCATCCGATTGAGTCCGGACTAGGCATATTGGAGTTAATCAACTGAGGATAATTTTGCAATGTAGGTTGCCTCCTGATTCCAATTGGTTTTTATTACGACAAATAGGGCTAAGGTTGATTTTTGATCCTTTTAGTACTCTAAGGGCCCTTTTACGACAAAAATGTCATCTTGTTGCTTGATTTTTGATCCTTTGTGGACACTAGAGCACAATTTGTAATTAAGATCTAGTTAGCTAGAATTTCGCTCCCTTTTTGACACGTTGGGCCCTTTTAAAACATTTAAAGATCTTTTTGTAACAACGTAATTTTATTCATCGTAAACAACAAAGAATGAAATTATACGAAGCTATTCGTAAGTGTAGAGAGTCCATGGACAGAATTTAGAAACAATGAAAAATGAAATAGAACAGATGATTAGTGAGGGAATAAAATATGGAGGGTATAACCACACATATTTTACAAACATTTTAAGGCTTTTTTATTAGTATTCCCTGGCCGGAAAATTTTACCTATGTATACGACCGCTCCTCGCAAAAACCACTCCGAAAAAGTTACGATATCCTCCCATTTTCTCGTTTTTGGATTTCTTTTAAGTGATTTTGGCTCCTATTAGGTAGGCAGTTGGGAAATGGGATCCCTTTTTTTATATAGCTTGGAGCCCTTTTCTTATGGTTTGGACAACCTTTTAAGCTTTTTTGACCCGTTTTCTTGTCTCCTCCACTTTTTGGGTTCAAAGTTTAGAATGGTTTAGATGTTTTCTTCGGTGTCCATCTTGTCATTTCTGCTGTGCCGATCCCTTTTTTGTACCTAACCTTAATAAGGCAATCCTGGGTAGGAAATGACCTCCATCAGTGTAAAGAAACGGAAATCTTCATTACTTTACCTATGAGGAAGGTCCGAAGTGGTAAATTTAAAGAAAATATATTAACGTTGGCGACACTGTTTATCGCCGTGCTAACATATAACAATATGAAGGTTATTACCACTTATCAAACAGGGTCATCAGGGATTATTAATTTATTATTTAGGTACCTTATCATTCACCGCAATTCTGGTTCGTCGATGTATGGGGTTGATGGTATCTTTGAGCTTAGAAAAATGTTAAATTTGATCTATGTACATAGACGCCATGGGTCTAATTCCTTTCCAATGCATATAATATTGGAGTTTATTTTTATTACTTAATTATTTTATTATGCAGGTACCTTATAACTTGTAATTTATTGGATAGATAAAGTATGTCAACTTACCAACATTCTGGCTGCTCTTCAGATTGTCTTGTCTCTCTTGTCACAGGGTTGACAATACACCTCGAGAATTTTAACATTTACCGCCTTCTGGATTATGGAGGGAATTATTGCAAACAAGAAATTTTGCTCAAGAAAAAGAAGACACTCGCCTCACTTTTTAAAACAAAAATGGAGTGAAGGATTATATTGGGGGTTGTTGAGAAACTTAAGTCCTTATTGTCAACCAAAGTTAGAAATTTGGTGAAATTTTTAAAAACGTGCTACATAAGGATTTGACTAGCAATTGTCAGCCTGCACCAGATTCTTGCTGATCGGATGTTTCTCAGATGTAGTGGTATTCTGGAAAAGAGCGCTGCATTCCAGTACCCATTATTAGGGCTACGGGCTAGCGGCAATAGAGCACCGGATCCCATTGATCATCCAAGTTAAGAATCGTCGGCCGTGGTTAGGATGTGGATGGATGTAGTCCCCCCTCCTATCCCCAGGGGGGTGAGGCAAGGGGGCTCTTATAGTACTATGATGTGGAATAAGAGCTTTAAAAAAAAGTGCCTACCCGTTATTTAAAAAAAAAATTTATTTCAATTTGAACCTGTGGTTCCGAGGTTATGGTAAAATGACAATTATTACAGATTAGGTACAATTATTATTAGATCTGGCAGTGCCACAATTTAGCTTGAACTCCAGTATTGCTCATCCCTCCACCCTGACATGAGCCCTTGAGTATTTTGACAGACGAATCGCCAAGCCATGACCTCCAAAAGAGAAGGGATGGTTGATGGCTCTGAAACAAGATTTTCCCACCATTGTATTACAGGAATTCCCTTGCCTCACCCCCATGGGATACGAGGAGGAATCACAGGAGCCCAAATTTGATCAGTTGGTCAGCTAGCAATTCCATGAGGCTCATTAAACATTTCTCAGTCAAGGACAGGGGCGGACTGGCCCGGGGGGGCGGGTGGACAACCTCAAAATCAACATTTATAAGGCCAAATTTTCGTGAAAAACCTCAAAATCAACATTTGTAAAGCCCAATTTTGGTTTAAAAAACCTCGAAATCAACATTTATGAAGCCTAATTTTCGTACAAAATCAACAATTAAAATGCCAAATTTTCGTCAAAAACCTCAAAATCAACATTTGTAAAACCTAATTTTAGTCAAAAAAAAAAAAAACCTCAAAATCAACTTTTATGATGCCTAATTTTCGTCCAAAAACCTCAAAATCAACATTTGTAAATGCCTAATTTTCGTCAAAAAACCTCAAAATCAACTTTAAATTGGCAATTTTTTGTCAAAAACTCCAAATCATGATTATAAGAGCAAATTTTTTTGTCAAAAAATCTCAAATCAACGTTTTAAGTGCAATTTCTTTGGTCAAAAACCTCAAAATCAACATTTTAAAACCAAAATTTCCTTCAAAAACCTCAAAGTTAACATTCAGAACATTTGTTCATTTGTTTAAAAGGGGGCGCACTGTGAAAAAGTTTGGGAACCTCTGTTTTTGCTGAATATATTTTTCTAAGATACAATTTTCTGCACAACCGGGCGCCCCCTTATCTGAAAACCCACCCACACCCTAAGGTCCCAGTCCGCCCCTGGCTTGACCACACATTCCCCTTCTTAAAAAATTATAAGGACGGATATTTAGAACACTCCTATCATCCCTCTTTCATTGAGCTAATATTTTCATCCTTCACTACCCTCTTGATTTTTGTGATACTGCAAGCAGAAAATTTTGATGATCGAGAAATGATTTTGGCGGGAAAAAGAATCAGTGTTGCCATCACCCCAAGTGTACCAACCATCGACGTCCCAACCAATCCAAATCGGCCCTTTATTATTCTTTCATTAGCTAAACATCAGATAATTTGCTCATTAAAGGCTAAAAATCAAGAACCTTATCTACAAAGAGCATAATTTTAGTCTCTGTTAAAAGAAAAAAAAAAATTATTTTGAGTTTTCATGATTGCCTAGCCATCACCCTAGCATATGTTGAGCAGTTCTTCTGAATTTCAGACGCATCAAGAAAATAAATTTGTTTTCCTATATAAATTAACATTTAAAATTAATTAATTTTCAATAATTATCATTTCCGTTGCCATTGGCGAAGGAGCTACTTTATCCCCCCTCCATCGTCACCAAGGTCCCCAAAACCTGAAAACCAACACTTTTATTAAACCGCCGGTATCCCACCTCCAAAAACAAACAGAAGATTTGAGAAAAAATCAAAATATTTCAGTCAAAATTCCAGCTTTCCTCTACAGAGCGTGAAAAACCGAAATTGGCGGATTTTTTAACGGTTTGGGCTTCTCGGAAGCCCCTGGAACCTTCCCCGTCACCGACGACTCGAGAAAAATGTCTCTTGTGTACACCGCCAACTTCACAATTTCATCCTGAATTTTATCAAATGGTAATTCATCGACTTTAATTTAACGTTTTTAAATTATAAA
Source organism: Orius laevigatus (assembly GCA_018703685.1). Taxonomy (NCBI): domain Eukaryota; kingdom Metazoa; phylum Arthropoda; class Insecta; order Hemiptera; family Anthocoridae; genus Orius; species Orius laevigatus. Next base: position 53,223 of record JAGWEN010000270.1, read on the forward strand.
TATTATTTAAACATTCTTTAGAAAGTTAAAATCCTTATATATTCTCATCTAGGTGTTTTAGAGACGAAATTCAACCCTCCCTAGCCTCCAATTTTTGTTTATTTATTTTTCCAAATTATCCACTCAAAAAGCATTTCCAAGCCAAAATTTGTACATTTTATTCATTAAAAATATCATTCTTTCTATATTAAGTTGAAAAATTCAACTTTTAATTTAAAAATGTTCGTTATCTCCCTCTATAAACAAAACCAGTTTTCCTATTTAGGGCTAGAATTGATGGATTTTCATGTTTGTTTGTATGGAGGAAAATAAGTTATTTGAACTGTTTCATTTGATGAGTTCAAATTTCAACTTTTTTTCGTTATTTTTTTAGGGCTCTTGATAAAGGGAACCAAAAATTTGTGTTTTTCCGCCTTTGATTTTATTACTTAAAGATCGTTTACTTTTGATAAATTAAGTTTATGTACAATATAAGTAAATATGTACATAATGTGTAACTTCTATGCTCTGTAGTGATAAAAAGGCCAAATATTATGATGATTATTATAGCGTGATTTTCGATGATGATTTAGCTAGTTTGGTTAGGTATAGTAATTATGTACATAAATTTTATGTAAAAAGTACATTAAAATACTAAGTATGTATGAAATAAATAAGAATAATAAATCTTTAATTCCTTGGTATAACTGAGTGGGTACGTTTTCGGTGGCTTAGTCGGAGGTTTTTTTTAAGAAGTTTAAAAAAAAGTTATTTTTACCCTGAAAACTGTCGTTGTCCAAATTTAGTTGGTTTGAGGGACGTAGAATTGGGCGTTTTAGGACTTTTGGGTATAAAGGGCCTAGTTGCCAAGATTTTTTTGACTTTCGATGGAAAATAAAGGCTTTTGCTGTAAATTTAAGTAGATAAAAAAAAAACGGGATTTTTTACCTAGAAAACTGATCCGTTCTTACAAAAATTTGGCGTTTTTAACTAAAATGAAAGGTTTGAGGCAGTAGTTTTCACTTTTTTAGCCATTTACTATTTAGGTGGAAAAATAGGCGTGATTTCGGCAGTAAAAGGGGCTTTTGGGTCTAATTTAATGACCATTTAGGGCTCTTTTGATACGAAAACCTGAAAACTTTTTTTGGCCGAGAACTTGACCCCAGTGGTTTGAGGCAGAGTTTGTCCAGAATTTGGTGATTTTTGATGGAAATGAGGAATATTTTCTTTAACTTATGAGGATTTTTAAATTGCAAAACTATAGTTTTACATACATACCTTGAAAACAGTGTTTTGAGATAAAAACTTTGCCTTTTTACCCAAAAATAGTGGATCCCTGTAGACTATTTTGGATCCCTCTAGACTAGTTTGGACGTTCTGGACTGGTTGGGATCCCTCTAAAGTGTAGACTGATTCTGGAAAGAACTCCGACTTTAACCCACATTTTTGTTTTAGATGGTTTAATCTTGTTTGAAACAAACTTTAAAGATGGAAGATTCAGGAGATTTGAAAGTGAACATAAATAAGCTCATGAATCAGACGAAGATGGAGTGGAAGAAGTCGACTCCGTTGAGGACGTACAGCAAAGTTTCGCCGACGTCGTCCAACGAAGCATCGAGCGACTCGAAAAGCCGCTACGGTCGCACTCAAAAGCCTCGACTCTCCCTCGATTTCCTATCGACTGATAAAGCTGTGAGCCAGTATTTGAAAGTCAAATCTGACAACCAGCTTCATTATTTAAAGACATCTCCAGCTTCATATCAGTAAGTAATAATACTATAGTCCAGTCAAACTAAGCCCGAAAAGGCCAAATAAAAGAAAAAAATTAGGTATTTTGTTTCTCTATGGAAATGTGTAGGGGTTGGTCCCATGATAAACCAAAAAAAAGTCCATAACCGAAACCCGTGCGCTTTGGCGTCAGGAGCGTTTTTAAGGTGATTTTTTTCGTTTTTTCACCAATATCTCGAAAACCGTAAATAGTAGGCGAAATAATTTTTAGTACAAAATTAAAGATAATTAAATTTGCCATAATTTTGAGCTAGTATGATTTTTTCGTAGGACCAAACGTTTCTGAGCTATGACGTCGCTAAAAACCGGGGTTTTCTATTTTTACCTCTAAAGGACAGAAGACGTCATCTAATCAAAAAAGTGGACTTAATAAAAGTTGTAGAGAATTTAATTACCTTTTGAAAACAACTCTCAAAAAGCAATTAACGATAAATAGGTGGGGGTAAATTTCAAAAAATTTCAAAACAAATTTCATTCAAAAATTAAAATTTCAAAAAAATTTATAAAAACAAAATTAAAGCTTATAAAATTTTCTACGGATTTGATTTACTAAGATTTTTTGTAGGACCAAAGGTTTCTGAGCTACGAGGTGACAAAAAAGCGGGATTTTCAAGTTTTTGCTATAAAAAAAGTAAGATTTTAGAAAAGTCAGAAAAAAGCAAGGAAGGAGTTTTCTAATCAAAAAAGCATGCTAAGTAAACGTTTTTAAAATCAACTATCTAGAATCAATTAACGACCAACAGGTAGGGGTGGGGGTAAATTTCAAAAATAAATAAAATTCAAAAAAATTTTACTCCAAAAGGACCTATCGCCTCGTAGCTCAGATACGTTTGGTCCTATAAAAAATCTTACTAGGTCATATTTGTAGAAAATTTAATAACCTATAATTTTGTTTTTATACAATTTTTTGAAATTTGAATTTTTTTCAATAAAATGTTTTGACTGAATTTTTTTGAGTGTTTTGAAATTTACCCCCACCCCTACCTGTTGGTCGTTAATTGATTCTAGATAGTTGATTTTAAATGGAAATTGAATTCTCTACAACGTTTACTTAGCATGCTTTTTTGATTAGAAAACGCCTTCCTTGCTTTTTTCCGACTTTTCTAAAATCTTACTTTTTTTTATAGGAAAAACTCGAAAATTCTGCTTTTTTGTCACCTCGTAGCTCAGAAACGTTTGGTCCTACAAAAAATCTTAGTAAATCAAATTTGTAGCAAATTTTATAAACCTTAATTTTTTTTTATTCATTTTTTTGAATATTCAATTTTTGAATGTAATTTTTTGAAATTTACCCCCACCCCCGACTTTTGACCGTTAATTTTTTTTTAGGGTTGGTTCTTAAAGGTAATTAAATTCTCTACAGATTTTATTAAGTCCACTTATTTGATTAGATGACGTCTTCTGTCCTTCAGAGGTCAAAATAGAAAGCCATGGTTTTTTTGCAACCTCGTAGCTCCGATACGTTTGGTCCTACAAAAAATCGTATTAGCTCAAAATTATAGGAAATTTAATTATCTTTAATTTTGTACTAAAAATCTTTTTGCCTACGACCTACGGTTTTCGAGATATTAGGAACAAAAAAAAGAGGACCAACCCCTACACATTTCCGTAGAGAAAAAAAATATTTTTTTCCACCCCCAGGCTTAGTTTGACTGGACTTACTATAGGGTGTTTATTTTTCAATTTTTTTTTTTAGATCACCTAAATCTACTAGTAAATCGCATTCGCCGAAAGTGATGTCTTCGGGTGATAAGAAAGGGAGAGGTAGGCCGAGGAAAATTTTTTCAGAGGAGAAGGCGAAAAGTCGCAGCCTCCCTGCTGAGTCATCCCAGAAGTCCGTTCGTGAACTTGAAGCCCCAGCACCGACTTCCACGGAAACGTTGCCGCTCCCAATTGAGCTTCAGCAGACTCAAGCGGACCAGTTCGAAATCGACGACATTGACGATAATCTAGAAACTGACGAACTCGTCATCGGCGATCTAGCATGGGCGACCATCGGAGGGTTCCCTTATTGGCCGTGTGCCATCACCAAAGATCCAGAAACCCTCAAATACTCCTGTTTCAGAAGTAACCATTTTTAATTCTATTTATAATTCATTAATTTTATTTTTCAGCCATCGGGAGATCGAAAGAAGAAAAACAGTTTCTCCACGTCCGTTTTTTCGGCGACAACGGTCAACGTAGTTGGGTTGCCAAAACCAATACGATGCCTTATTTAGGTGTAGATCATTTTGAAGCCATGGTTGGACAATTTTCAACCCAATTTGTATGTATCCATTTAATAATTTTGTTTACACTAAATTTTCTTTAGTACAAAAAAACGGATTTAAAACTCTACAAATCTTTTACGATAAGTCCGAATGTGAGGAAAATGTGGCAGGCTGCTCTTAGCGAAGCAGAAAGCCTGAGATGCTCTCCGAGGTCGGAAAGGCTTCAATATTTCGCTAGTATCTGCTCTGGGAAGAATAGGGAGAATGATTCTTCGCTGAATCTCAAAAGGAAAAACGATGACGAAGGCGAAGGTTCCGCTCATAAAAAGCAAAAAGTTAAAACTCCCCAGAGTAAAAATTCTCCGAAACCTAAGACTGATGAAACTCCAAAACTCGTTCCTAAGAAGTCGCCCAAGAGCGAAGTCAAAGAAGAAGAACCTCGCGCGAGAAGGTCTTCAGTCAAACCTCCTGAGACTCCAAAAAGTTTTAAAAGTCCTAAAAAAACAGAGGAGACGCCCAAGGAGAAAAAAGGTGACAAGTTGAAAACTAAAAAATATGCGGATAAAGGACTCGCGTTTTATATTTACAAAAATTATGACCAAATCTCATTCGAAAATCCCGACTACTCGGATGCTGAGATCGACAAGTTTCTGGAAAGGCAGTGGTCTCAACTTTCAGCTGCAGAAAAGTCAAGGTATGTCGGAGAACTAGGAAATCCATTAATTTTTTTTTAGATATCGGAAAACCGCACAAAACGAAAAGTTTGACAAGAACGGAAAAGAAAGCGAGGAAAGCGAAGAGTTCGATAGTGAGTCGAGAAGTCAATCTCCTCAATTAAGCGTAGTCTCGGCAAGCAAAGCTGTCAAAAGAGGTTAATCTGATTTTCATTCGTTTTCATCGTTAAAATATCGTTTTAGGTTTTACACTTTTCGCTGGTGTCAAGTCGGACAAAGTCTGCAACATTTGCTTCAAAGGAGGCGATATCGTTAAATGTCGAGGGCCTTGCAATCTTTTCATGCATGTCGAATGCTCGGACCTTCCTCGTTATAGCCGAGATGACGCCCCCAGAATATTCGGACAGGATAACACTTATAAAAAGAAAAAGAAAAAACGCAAATCGAAAAGCAGTTCAGTTGCTGAGGATGAAGATACCGACAACGGGGAAAAGGAAGAAAAGATTTGTAATGGAACGAAAGAAAACGATATGGAGGTTTCAAGCAATAAATCTGAAGAAAAAGAGGAAGTTAAGGCGAACGGTAAAACCGAAGTTGAAGGCGAAAGTTTAAAAGAAGAAAAATCTGATGTTAAGGAAGAGGAAGCTGAAGAAAAAGTGAAGACTACAAAAGATGAAAAGCCCGCTGAAGTTAAAGAAGAAACATCAGAAGTGCAATCCAATTCAAAAGAACCGTCTCTGGAGAAGGTCAAAGATGAAGAAACGTTGGAAACACGATCAAGCTCTGTGGTCTCCGATGAGTCTTCCGATTCTGGAAGTTCTGTGCCGTCGAAAAAAATGAAAAACGGCGACACATCTGACGATAAGAAAAACAAACTGTGGATGTGTAAGCTCTGCACTGCTGGCAAAGACGGACCTTGTTTTGTCTGCGGGAAAGACAAAGGCGAAATAACAAAATGCACTTTAAGTACGTATTTTAACCGGGTCACATCCTTGTGTTCTTCGCATTGTTCTGTTTTATGAAAAAATAAACCATCCAAATTTCCAATAGATCAGTCCTCAGAAAGATGAGAAAATCTTTTTTTTTTTTTTTTATATATACTGAGGCTGAGAAATTGAGTACAATACTGACAAGTTTGCCAGTGAGTCTGGAGTTTGGAACCCTCTAGACCGGTTCGGACACCTCTAGACCGATTTGGGCCCGTCTAGATCGGTTCACAACCCTCTAGACCAGTTCTTACCCCTCTAGACCAGTTCGGACCTCTCTAGACTGGTTTGCAACCCTCTGGACATGTTCGGACCCCTATAGACAGGTTCGGGCCCCTATAGACCGGTTTGGACCCCTATAGACCGGTTTGGACCCCTATAGACCGGTTTGGACCCCTATAGACCGGTTTGGACCCCTATAGACCGGTTTGGACCCCTCTAGACCGGTTTGGGCTCCTCTAGACCTGTTTGGACCCCTATAGACTGGTTCGGGCCCCTCTAGACCTGTTTGGACCCCTATAGACCGGTTTGGACGCCTATAGACATGTTCAGGCTACTTTAGACCGGTTCAGGCTACTTTAGACCTGTTCGGACCCCTCTAGACCAGTTCGGGACCCTCTAGACCTGTTTGGACCCGTATAGACCGGTTCGGGCTCCTCTAGACCTGTTCGGACCCCTATAGACCGGTTTGGGCCCCTCTAGACCTGTTTGGACCCCTATAGACCGGTTTTGACCCCTCTAGACTGGTTCGGGCTCCTTTAGACCTTTTTGGACCCCTATAGACCGGTTCGGGCCCCTCTAGACCGGTTCGGGATCCTCTAGACCTGTTTGGACCCCTCTAGACCGGTTCGGGATCCTCTAGACCTGTTAGGACCCCTCGAGACCCGTTTGGTCCCCTTTAGACCTGTTCGGACCCCTCTAGACCGGTTCGGGCTCCTTTAGACCGGTTCGAGCCTCTCTAGACCTTTTTGGACCCCCTATAGACCGGTTCGGGCCCTTCTAGACCGGTTCGGGCTCCTCTAGACCTGTTTGGAACCCTATAGACCTGTTTGGACCCCTCTAGACCTGTTCGGACCCCTATAGACTGGTTCCCAACCCTCTAGACTGGTTCGGACCCCTCTAGACCTGTTTGGTCCCCTCTAGATTGGTTCCCAACCCTCTAGACCTGTTCGGATCCCTCTAGACTGGTTCAGACATCTCTAGAGCGGTTTGGACCCCTTGAGACGGACACTTTGGAATTGTACAGGTTTTCTTGTTAGAGACTTATGTAAATTAAAAGTATTGATTTTTTTGATTTTTTTTTTAGGCAGCTGCAAAAAAACTTACCACCAAGAGTGCCTGTCGACTTGGCCGCAGACGCAGAAGACGTCAGGCAATGGAAAATATTCTTGCCCTCATCATGTGTGTCATACTTGTATTTCGGACAACCCGTCGACTAATACATTACGTTATGCCAACGATAAATTGGTCCGATGTGTAAAATGTCCTTCGTCATATCATTACGGCAATTATTGTGTTCCTGCCGGGTCAGAAATATTGAGCAGCACTCAGATTATTTGCCCGAGGCATTATGTCCCCTCTGGGAAAGGTGTTTCACATTTGAATGCAGCCTGGTGTTTCTTATGTGCCACTGGTATGAACAAAAAAGGTCGAATTATGTTTCACTCATTTCTTTTCAAGGTGGTTCGCTCATCTGCTGTGATCTTTGTCCGAACAGCTTCCATGCGGAATGCTTGAAGATCACCCCTCCTGAAGGTGACTTCATCTGCGAAGACTGCGAAACTGGCCGCTATCCGCTTTTCGGCGAAATCGTCTGGGTCAAATTGGGCGTCTACAGGTGGTGGCCGGCGAAAATATTATTTCCGCATGAAATCCCAGACAACATACGCCTCCTCAGACATCAGCTTGGAGAATTCGCTGTCCAATTTTTCGGATCAAATGACTACTACTGGGCTAACCGTGGTCGTGTCTTCCTTTACCATGAAGGAGTAAGTCTGACCTACCTCTTGATTTTTCAAGTACGGGGGCTCTATGCTCCCCTGTTTATGAAATCTATAGAGCCCCTGTATATGCAATTTATACAGCTCCTGTACGTGCAATGTATATAGCCCCTGTATACATTCCCGGTCTTTGTTTTCGCTAGATTCACTTAAATTACTGATTTATTTTCAGGACAGCAATAGTCAAAGTTTAGTGAAAAATAGAACGGACAAACTTTTTTCAAACGGGGTCGCTCAAGCTGCCGAAGCATTCAAGCAATACATGGCCGACAAAGCAAACCGTGAAGCTTCTCGACCTTTACAAGTAAATCTTCAGCCTTTTGAAGTTTTTTCAACAATTATTAACATTTTGTTAACATTTTAGAAACCACCGAAATATATCAAAATTCAAACCAATAAAGTTTTTAGTAATATAAAAAATCCTGAGATCGATGTTAGCAGTTCGACCCCTTGCGAGTGCGAGCCGAAATCAAAAAAGCCTTGCGGACCCGATTCGAACTGCCTAAACAGGTAAAATGTTAATATTTATATTTTATTTAAAAATATTTTGTTTCCTTTAGGTTGCTTTTAGTGGAGTGTAACCCTCAAACGTGCCCCGCGGGCGATAAATGCTGCAATCAAAACTTCGAAAAGCGACTTTACCCGAATTTGATTCCTTATAAGACGGAAACAAGAGGTTGGGGCCTGAAAACGCTTTCGAACCTTAAAAAAGGCGATTTCGTCATCGAATACGTTGGCGAAGTTATCGACGAGCAGGAATATCAAAGTCGACTTGAGCACATGCAGAAAAGCAAAAGCGAAAACTATTATTTCCTCACTATTGATAGAGATAGGATGTTGGATGCTGGACCTAAAGGAAATCTTGCAAGGTAAATAAAACCCAGCGATTTCTCAGCTCCATGTGGATCGCCTTGACATTTTTAGGGCTCTTTCTTGTCATATTGAAGAAGGGTTGTGCCTTTCTAGTTGATCGGTCCACAGGGTCCTGAAATATCAAAGTTTTCAAATCTAATAGTCCAGTCAAACTAAGCCTGAAAAGGCCAAATAAAAGAAAAAAATAAGGTATTTTGTTTCTCTACGGAAATGTGTAGGGGTTGGTCCCATGATTAACCAAAAAAAAGTCCATAACCGAAACCCGTGTGGCGTCAGGAGCGTTTTTAAGGTGATTTTTTTCGTTTTTTCACCAATATCTCGAAAACCGTAAATAGTAGGCGAAATAATTTTTAGTACAAAATTAAAGATAATTAAATTTGCCATAATTTTGAGCTAGTATGATTTTTTCGTAGGACCAAACGTTTCTGAGCTATGAGTCTATGACGTCGCTAAAAACCGGGGTTTTCTATTTTTATCTCTAAAGGACAGAAGACGTCATCTAATCAAAAAAGTGGACTTAATAAAAGTTGTAGAGAATTTAATTACCTTTTGAAAACAACTCTCAAAAAGCAATAACGATAAATAGGTGGGGGTAAATTTCAAAAAATTTCAAAACAAATTTCATTCAAAAATTGAAATTTCAAAAAAATTTATAAAAACAAAATTAAAGCTTATAAAATTTTCTACGGATTTGATTTAATAAGATTTTTTGTAGGACCAAAGGTTTCTGAGCTACGAGGTGACAAAAAAGCGGGATTTTTGAGTTTTTGCTATAAAAAAATTAAGATTTTAGAAAAGTCGGAAAAAAGCAAGGAAGGCGTTTTCTAATCAAAAAAGCATTCTAAGTAAACGTTGTAGAGAATTCAATTTCCATTTAAAATCAACTATCGAGATTCAATTAAAAATCAACAGGTAGGGGTGGGGGTAAATTTCAAAAATACATTTTTTACTCCAAAAGGACTTGTCGCCTTGTAGCTCAGATACGTTTGGTCCTACAAAAAATCTTACTAGGTCATATTTGTAGAAAATTTAATAACCTATAATTTTGTTTTTTATACAATTTTTTGAAATTTACCCCCACCCCTACCTGTTGGTCGTTATTTGATTCTAGATAGTTGATTTTGAATGGAAATTGAATTCTCTACAACGTTTACTTAGCTTTTTTGATAAGAAAACGCCTTCCATGATTTTTTTCCGACTTTTCTGAAATCTGACTTTTTTCATAGGAAAACTCGAAAATCCCGCTTTTTTGTCACCTCGTAGCTCAGAGACGTTTGGTCCTACAAAAAATCTTAGTAAATCAAATCCGTAGAAAATTTTATAAGCTTTAATTTTGTTTTTATAAATTTTTTTGAAATTTTAATTTTTGAATGAAAAATTTTTTTTTTATGAAATATTTTGAAATTTACCCCTACCCCCGACTTTTGACCGTTAATTTATTTTTAGGGTTGGTTCTTAAAGGTAATTAAATTCTCTACAACTTTTATTAAGTCCACTTTTTTGATTAGATGACGTCTTCTGTCCTTTAGAGGTCAAAATAGAAACCCCGTTTTTTTTGAGGCCTCGTAGCTCAGAAACGTTTGGTCCTACGAAAAAATCATATTACTCAAAATTATAGCAAATTTAATTATCTTTAATTTTGTACTAAAAATCTTTTCGCCTACGACCTACGGTTTTCGAGATATTAGGAAAAAATCGCATTAAAAACGCTCTAGCGTCCAAAGCGCACGGGTTTCAGTTCTGGACTTTTTTGTGGTTAATCAGGGGACCAACCCCTACACATTTCCGTAGAGAAACAAAATATTTTTTCCACCCCCAGGCTTAGTTTGACTGGACTATAATGCGATTTTAGATTTATGAATCATTCCTGCGACCCAAATTGTGAGACTCAAAAATGGACTGTAAACGGAAATACACGGGTCGGTATTTTCACCCTTAAAGATATACCGGCTGGCACGGAACTTGTGTTCAACTATAACCTTGAAACGATCGGCAACAACAAAGTCGAATGTAACTGCGGCTCAGCAAACTGCGCCAAGTACATCGGAGAGAAGCCTATCAAAGTAAATTTTATTTCCTTTTTATTTACTTTTTTAAAACGCTTTTTCTAGTTGCCGAACGAAGAGAAGAAAGTAAAAGTTTCTGTGAAGAAGAAAAAAGTCGAGAAGAAAAAGTCGAAGATGAGTTTTGCGGCGAAAGTGACGGAAGATGCATGCTTCACGTGTGGCGAAGGTGGCGAGCTCTTGCTCTGTAACAGGACAAGCTGCCCCAAAGTTTACCATCTTCGCTGTTTAGGATTCACCAAACATCCTGCTGGTATGAATTCATTTTATACCGGGTCAGGGGCGGACTGGGACCTTAGGTGTGGGTGGGTTTTCAGTTAAGGGGGGGGGGAGCAGAAAATTGGCTTTTAGAAAAATATATTCAGCAAAAACAGAGGTTCCCAAACTTTTTCACAGTGCGCACCCCTTTTAAACAAATTAAAACCTTTGCCCCCCTCCCCCCCCCCTATAGTTTGAATGTTAACTTTGAGGTTTTAGAATGAAAGTTGGGTTTTAAAATGTTGATTTTGAGGTTTTTTACAAAAGAATTTACACTTAAAACGTTGATTTTGAGATTTTTTGACAAAAAAAATTTGCTCTTATAACCATGATTAAGAGGTTTTTGACAAAAAATTGCCAATTTAAAGTTGATTTTGAGGTTTTTTGACGAAAATTAGGCGTCATAAATGTTGATTTTGAGGTCTTTGAAAAAAATTAGGCTTTACAAATGTTGATTTTAACGAAAATTTGGCTTTTGAATGTTGATTTTGAGGTTTTTTGACGAAAATTAGGCTTCATAAATGTTGATTTCGAGGTTTTTTTAAAACCAAAATTTGGGCTTTACAAATGTTGATTTTGAGGTTTTTTTGACGAAAATTAGGCTTCATAAATGTTGATTTCGAGGTAAACCAAAATTTGGGCTTTACAAATGTTCATTTTGAGGTTTTTCACGAATTTTTGGGGATATTTGCTCACAAAAAAAAACTTGACCTTTCCCACACCCCCCTAGGGACAGCTTACGCCCCCCTATTGGGGCGCGCCTCCAGTTTGGGAGCCACTGAGCTAACCTGACCCGCTCTATGTATTGGGTTCTGTCCACCCCCCCCTGGCCAGTCCGCCCCTGTACCGGGTGGCGGCATATTGGGAAAACCTTGAAATATTTCAACAAAATGTGAATATAAAAATTGTTTCCAGATGGTTGGATTTGTCCTTGGCATCAGTGCAGCATCTGTAGCAAAACGAACGTCCAAAGATGCTCCCTTTGTATAAACTCTTACTGTCAGGAGCATGCAAAATCGAATATCACTCTAAACAAAACTCACGGACTCCTCTGTTTCCATCATACAGTAAGACTTCCATAATTCGCCCCTCAAAAATAAAACATTTTTTTAGACTGACAGCGGCTCTGAATCTGAACGAGGAGAATTTTCCGACGACGAAGAATCCCCACCGACCCCTCGTAAAAGAGGTCGCCCTCGAAAAAAGAAGAATTACTCAAGAAGCAAAAATTTGACCAATGGACATGCTTCTTAAAGTAATGTAAAAAAATATATATTTAATAACTTTTTAGAGGTAAAAAAATTTTAAAATATTTTGGTAAAATAATTTACTGCAATATTTAGAAACAGGTTTTCTTTATTTTTACATCAAATTTTTTGTTCAAATTAAATAACCCTAATTTATCTTACATGTTGTATTTTATAGGGTTTTTGCATTTTTTGGTCAAATAAATGCCAAATGGACGTTGTAGCTTTTTTGTTCTATTTTTAGCATTTTTTTCAATTCCTTTATTTAAAAAAGAAAAGACTTTACTGTTAAGTTGATGTTTAAACAACAATAAAGTTGTGATTGTTACCAAATACCTATTTTAAGAATATTCTAGTTGAAAAATTTTGATATAGCAAAGAAAGGTAACAGACAACAGTCTTCTGGATTAATGGAATTATGTAAATACATAAAAATAATTTTTTTTTTATTTTGAACATTTTTTTTTTGTCTAGTTTATTTCTTATGGTTAATAAAAGATATACAAGTTGTATTTAATTGCCTCGTTTATTTCAGCCTGGCTGTGCTTCAATCCTTAGGGCTGCCAACAAGGAAAACCTGGAAATGTCAGGGAATTTCATTTGGGTTGCTAATATTGGGTTTTGAACTAAAAAATGGGATGACAAGCCAATTTTCATAAAAATTATCCAAATTCCAAAAGCCAAGTTTCGTGTTTAATCCATCAGAAATGGCCAATTTTACCAAAAAAACTAACTCAAATTCTAAATCGAAAAGTCCTATTTTTGGCAAAGAAAACTTTAATCCTCATTGCCAATTTTCGTCTTAAATCCCGCCGAAATTTCTTTGTCCAAACACAAATATGTCACAAATGTCCTACAAAAAATTTTAGTAGATCAAATTTGTAGCAAACTTAATAATCTTTAGTTTTGTTTTTTATAAAATTTTCTGAAATCTACGAACGCGAATTTACAATTGTTGATTTTGAGTTTTTTGACGAAAATATGGCTCTTAAAACTTTGATTTTGAGGATTTTGGACAAAAATTGGGCATTACAAATGTTGATATTGAGGTTTTTGTCGAAAATTGGGCATTACAAATGTTGATTTTGAGGTTTTTGGACGATAATTTGGCTTTTAAAATGTCGATTTTAAGGTTTTAGGTGAAAAACAGCCGTAAAATATGTTCAGAAAGAAAAGAAAAACTAAATTTTTGGGGAATATTGGAAAAAAAATCATGAGTCTTTTGTGGTTTTGACAAAATATGAAATGGAAAAAAAAAATCTACCTAACAATCTCACAATAGAGAGAAAAAAATTAAGCCGTTTGAAAAGTTCGATGACCTTGAAGGAGTAAGAGTGATGTGTCATCTTTACTTCCCCAAAATAAAACTCCCCTTCCCCGCACCATCTAATCCTTAAAAATCTCGTACCGACGAATCTATTCATCCGATCTTCTTAATATTAGCATATTTGAAATCAGCTCGTCAAAACCTACAAGATGACTACCTGTTTTTTCAAAATTTCTGTTTTGGTGGAAAATTGGATTTTCTATTTTCCCGAGGAAAATTTTTCCGGAAAAACTGCCCCCTAAACAGTACGTAGTTTTCCAAAAGAATGAGAACGCGCTTTTCAAAAAAAAAATTCCGACCATTTTTAGTGCCCAAAACGAGGAAACTACTTTTGGGCATCTTCCCTCTCTCTCGCACACTTGGTAGAATTTTGATGTCGGATCCCCCTTAACCTATTACATATGCCAATATCCATCTAAAATCTCCCAAAATTTGTCTAAACCCCCGAAGCCACATTAAAAAAAATTTCTTTTTGTCCAAAATCCTCCAAATTCTACATTAGCTAAGTTTGGTGTTTAATCCCCCTCAGAAAAGCCAATTACATATTATTATTTAAAAAAAAAGTCCTGTTTTTGTCAAAAATAAATCTAATTCCGGATCTCTTTTAAAATTTTTGTCAAAGCCCCCGAATTCCACTGTAACATCAAAAAGTTCTATTCCTTAAAAGTCCCCAAAAAAATTCAATTTTGAACAAACATTCCCCCAATTCCACATTTTAATAAAAAATGCAATTTTTGTCTATAATCCGATGAGAAAGGTTTTTTTTCTGCATTTATTTTTACGTTGGTATCGATAGTATTTTTCTTTTGAGTTCTAATTAAGTTTAGGAGCGGAGTGAAGACCTAGAAATCAAGTTGATGACTCGATGGAGTGAAGCCGTAGATGGTCCGGTCTAAAACCATCGACTCCTGTTAAGACTGTTACAAATCTAGTGAAAATTTTACTTAATTTTCGATCCTAAAAACATCAAAATCTCCCCAAAAAAATTTGAGTGCCAAGTCAATTTGGCAAGATCAGCGAAATATTCTGGAAAATAATTATCAAAAGTGTTTGGCCTAAAAGATTCATGATCTTCAAACCATTGATCACCTTGGATCCTTGGATCAAAATTGCACTTTTTTGACTGTTTTTGGGGTGATCAAAAATTTTCATTTTTTTGTCTTTGTCTATTATGTGGTTTTAGACTATCAATGTGAAAAACGCGATTCTGAAGTCGGTTTTTCGAATTAAAAACATTTTTTTCGACATCAAAAGTCCAGGCGCGGACTGGCTCGTGGGGGGGGGGTTCTGTCCACCCTTTAAGACCCGATATTTTCATTTTTTGATTCAGTCAAAAATGTGGTTTTAGGCTGTTTTCTATGTTAAAAAAAAACACGATGCTATAGTCGATTTCAGGGGGGCGGATCATTTTTTTCAATCTCATGAAAGGGGGGGGGGACAGGGGCGGACTGGCCCGTTGGACCAGTGTGCAAATATCCCCAAAAATTCGTGAAAAACCTAAAATCAACATTTGTAAAGCCGAATTTTCGTCAAAAAAACCCCTCGAAATCAACATGTATGAAGCCTAATTTTCGTCCAAAAACCTCAAAATCAACATTTAAAAAGCCTAATTTTGGTCAAAAAACCTCAAAATCAACATTTATGAAGCCTTATTTTCGTCCAAAAACGTCGAAATCAAAATTTAGAAGCCAAACTTTCGTGAAAAATCTCTAAATCAGCATTTGTAAAGCCCAATTTTGATTAAACAAAAACACAAACTCGAAATCAACATGTATGAAGCCTAATTTTCGTCCAAAAACTTCAAAATCAACATTTAAAAAGGCAAATTTTCGTTAAAAACCTCAAAATCAACATTTATGACGCCTAATTTTCGTCAAAAAACCTCAAAATCAACTTTAAATTGGCAATTTTTTGTCAAAAACCTCGAAATCATGGTTATAACAGCAAAAAAAATTCAAAAAATCTCAAAAACAACGTTTTAAGTGCAATTTCTTACGTCAAAAACCTCAAAATCAACATTTTAAAACCCAAATTTCATCCAAAAACCTCAAAGTTTACATTAAAAACTTGCCAAAGGATTTAATTTGTTTAAAAGGGGGGCGCACTGTGAAAAAGTTTGGGAACCTCTGTTTCTGCCTAATGAATTTTTCTAAAAGCCAATTTTCTGCGCATCGCCCCCTTAACTGAAAACCCACCCACACCCTAAAGTCCCAGTCCGCCCCTGAATGAAACTAATAATTTTTTTTTAAACATGGAGATATCTAATTACTCAAAGTTAATCGAGAAAAAGAATCTAATAATAGGCTCTTGTGTTAAAAAGGGGGTTGGGGTGGGGTGTGATCCCCTTGGTGAGGATAAGTTGGCTGGGCGAGGGTTAGGAAATGAAAATGTATCGGATGTCGCGGTGGAGGGGCAAAGCGGTTTCGGCTTTACTTGTCCCACCGAACACGTGTCGGATTAAAATCATCCGCCGACCGACCACCGCTTTTCCCTTTCATCTTCCCAATCGGACTTCCATCACAAGATTCCACTCAATCTATATCCATTACAAACTCTCCACCTAATCGACCATCAACAAATCCAAAATAATTATTGCTAATTAATTAGTTTAGAGTCAAAATGGGTTCCTTAATAAAAACAGTCCAAGGACACATTTCGGACGAAATGGAAATGAAAATTTTGGGTCTAAAAAGTAGGAAAAGGGTCCCCCCCCCAGGGGGGCGGACTGGGACCTTAGGGTGTGGGTGGGTTTTCAGTTAAGGGGGCGCCCGGTTTGCGCAGAAAATTGGCTTTTAGAAAAATATATTCAGCAAAAACAGAGTTTCCCAAACTTTTTCACAGTGCGCCCCCCTTTTAAACAAATTAAAACCTTTGCCCCCCTCGCCCCCAAAGTCTTTGAATGTTAACTAAGTTTTTGATGAAATTTGGGTTTTAAAATGTTGATTTTGAGGTTTTTGACAAAAGAAATTGCACTTAAAACGTTGATTTTGAGATTTTTTGACAAAAATATTTGCCTTAATAACCATGATTTTGAGGTTTTTAACAAAAAATTATCAATTTAAAGTTAATTTGAGGTTTTTTGACGAAAATTAGGCTTTATAAATGTTGATTTTGAGGTTTTTGACGAAAATTAGGCTTTACAAATGTTGATTTTGAGGTTTTTGACGAAAATTAGGCTTCACAAATGTTGATTTTGAGGTTTTTGACGAAAATTTGGCTTTTCAAATGTTGATTTTGAGGTTTTTGTACGAAAATTAGGCCTCATAAATGTTGATTTCGAGGTTTTTTGACCAAAGTTGGGCTTTATAAATGTTGATTTTGAGGTTGTTAATGAAAATTTGGCTTTATAAATGTTGATTTTGAGGTTTTTGACGAAAATTAGTCTTTTAAAAGGTTGATTTTGAGGTTTTCTACGAAAATTAGAACCCTTTGATGTGGTCGAACAAAAAGGTTTTAATTCGAAAAACCAACTTCAGAATCGTGTTTTTCACATTGAAAACAGTCTAAAACCACTTTTTGGGCTAAATCAAAAAATGAAAATTTTGGGTCTAAAACGAAGGGACTTTGTGTTCAAATGTATCTACTCATATTAATTTCTATGAAGGATTTGCAGGTGGGAAATTGAATAATTTAATGTTGTTTGGGGCTCACGTGTGCGGAACCCTCCTGAAAGAGGAAATCGAGTGTGAAAACCCGTTTTGTATTTTGCCCTTTAAATTAATTCCAGGCGGGTTGATGATGTTTGCATTTCGGATTCGGTTTTATCGCGATCACCTGTGTTTGATTACGAGCCGGCACGTGTCTTCGCTCTCCTAAAGACCCGACGGTGGGAAACACGATCAAAAAGTTTAATTTTTTCAATTAAGAAGGCTCGTTCGTATTTTGTTAATGAAGGGCGAGGGAGAATTCCGTCCGTTAAACAGTCTGGAAAGGTGTAGACAGGGGAAAAAAATGACCGGAGCGGTCGAACGGAAGGGAAGGATAGGAAGAAGAGTTTCCGATATCACTTCCTAAACCTAAAACCCAATACTTCCCCTCGCATCGGGGATTAATATGGCCCCTCTTTAGGGAAATTTTGAATCCAAAATAATTTTTATCAAATTGGTTTTGAAGGAAAAATTTTAGCACTGCAGGAAACTAAAAATATTTAATTTAATAATTTCTAGCCTAATAGCTGATGAAATAATTATTTTCTATAAATATACCTGCTGTGCTCATTCCGATTATCTGCTCAAATGGCCCAAAGTGGTTGGTCGGAAGTATCCTTATCGGTTCCCACATCCCCCAGCAGGGGCGGACAGGCCGTGGACAGAACCCACCCGCGCCCCCCCGGGTCAGTGGCGTTATTTTTCCTTAGTTGCTCCCAAAACTGGGGGGCGTAAGCTGTCCCCAGTGGGAAGCTCAAGATTTTGGTGCAAATATCCCCAAAAGTTCGTCAAAAACCTCACATTTTTAAAGCCTAATTTTGGTCAAAAAACCTTGAAATCAACATTTATGAAGCCTAATTTTCGCCCAAAAACCTCAAAATAAACCTTTTAAAATCTAAATTTTCGTTAAAAAAAAAAAAAAAAAAAAAAAACACTTCAAAATCAACATTTATAATTGCCTAAATTTCGTCGAAAAATCTCAAAATCAACTTTAAATTGACAATTTTTCGTCAAAATCACCAAATCATGGTTTTAAGACCAATTTTTGTCAAAAAATCTCAAAATGAACGTTTTAAGTGCAATTTTTTTCGTCCAAAAACCTCGAAATCAACATTTTTAAAGCCTAATTTTGGTCAAAAAACCTCGAAATCAACATTTACGATGCCTAATTTTCGTCCAAAAACCTCAAAATCAACTTTAAATTGACAATTTTTTGTCAAAAACCTCAAAAATCATGATTATAAGAGGGAATATTTTTGTCAAAAAATCTCAAAATCAACGTTTTAAGTGAAATTTCTTTTGTCAAAAACCGTTAAAATCAACATTTTAAACCCCAAATTTCATCCAAAAACCTCAAAGTTAACATTCAAAACTTTGGGGGGGGGGCAAAGGATTTAATTTGTTTAAAAGGGGTGCGCACTGTGAAAAAGTTTGGGAACCTCTGTTTTTGCCTAATATATTTTTCTAAAAGCCAATTTTCTGTTAAAATTTTTGCCCATCCGGGCGCCCCCTTAACTGAAAACCCACTCACACCCTAAGGTCCCAGTCCGCCTCTGTCCTCCAGGTACCAGTGCCGTATAGATTACCAGTCAATGAAAGAGGCCTGGACGTTTCGGTTCCCGCTCAATAAAAATTTTCTACCCATTTTACAGATTAGGAGTAATATCAGGTGGGAGTTCGTATATTCATATTTAAGAAGACTTCCTGTGGAGAGACTTCAAAATATGAAGGTTAGGAGTTAGGGCTGTCATTAGGTACTCATTAGTATACTAGGATAGGTGGAATCCATATCCATCTATGGGTGGCCTCCGGATCTATCTATAGGTTGCCTCCACGTCCATCTATAGGTCTGGGAGCAAAACCTCCTTTTATTTTATTAATAAAATTTAAAAGATAAAAAGATTCTTTTTTTTTAATTAAAAATTTGAAGTTCTGGAGAATTTTAGGAGGTATTAAAATACGGGCGTTTGTAAATTCGACCAACTTAATTACTTAGCATATTATCTAATGGTAAATTCGACCAAAAAGTCGAATGAGCTAAATGGTAAATTCGACCAAAAGACGAATCGGTAAAATAGTAAATTCGACCAAAAGATGAATCCAGAAAATAGTAAATTCGTCCGAATTGACCTCTAGTAAATTGACCTCTAGACTGAAAAGCCTCTAGAAAAAGTGACTCTCTAGTTAGGTAATTTAATTTATGATCAAGGATTTGAACATTGACCCTATAGAGTCTAGATTCATGAAACCCTCTAGATTCTAGCCTATAGGGTAAAACTTAAATAACCCTCTAGAGTATTGATGAGATTCTAGACTCTAGAGTGTTAATTTAAGTATAATCATGGATTCGAAAATCGACCCTCTAGACTTCTGAAACCCTCTAAATTTTAGTCTAGAGGGTAAAACTTACACTATCCCTCTTGAATAGACTCTAGATTCTAAAGGGTTGATTTAGTTTATAAAAATTAAAATAAAATTTTATAGACTAGATTCTAGCTACTAGAGGGTTGATTTAGTAAAAAATGAAAGGTTGGTCGAGTTTACTAAAATGTTAATTCAACAATTGGTCGAGTTTACTAAAATGCTTATTCCAGAATTAGTCGAGTTTACTAAAACGTCGAAACCAATAGTAGGTCGAATTTACCAATTTTAAAAAGGTTCAAACTTAGAAAGCAGGTTGGTCGAATTTACTAGCGCCCTTAAAATACATACCAACAACTATTATCGGGAACCAATGCGGACGGTGCCCAGGTAGCAAAGTTCGCAAGTCGGGAACCGAAAAGGCTGCAGCCACTAGGCGCTGGTTTAGCTTGAATTTTGATCCTTTTTAGTTTTTGGACACGAGGGGCCCTTACTAGGTTAGATAGAAAGATAGATTTTTTATTTATTTTCTTTACACAAATTTGTACGTATATTTTTTACATTAGAATATATAGGTGTGAAGACAGCTTGCAAAGTTTTATTTAGTTCAAGCTACAAATTTCAATACAGTTTTCATTTTTATGTATTACAACTTTCATTATATGACAGTATATCTTGTAAGTATTCATAAATTAATTTTTTTAAATAAACCTATTTTTTTACAATTTTTTATTTCTTCCGGGACTTATTAAATTCTGCAGCCCACTTTTTAAAAGTACAAAATTATGGATTGTTCTTTGTGACAAAAAGGGCCCTTTTTAGTTTGATTTACATGTTATCTTTTTTAGACACTAGGTGCCCTTTTAGTTAGAATTTTGATCTTTTTTGGACACAATGGGCCCTTTTAACCAGATTATTGTTCTTTGTGACGAAAATGGCCCTTTGTAGCTTGATTTATGAATTTACGATTCTTTTGGACACTAGGCCTTTTTAACTAAATTTTATCAACACACACAAAAGTGATTTTTGCTCGATTTTTGACTTTTTTGGGCACTAGGGGCCCTTTTAACCAGGTTTTGTTCCTTTACGACAAAAAAGGCTCTTTTTAGCTTAATTTTTGATCGTTTTTTGAACTCGAGTGGCCCTGGGATGTTATAATTTCCCGGGCCGGATCAGCCTTCTGCCTTTCACAGCAAATTTTTTGGGATTCTGGGATGCTCACGAACTCCTCCTCAATGAATTTTAACTGCTGCCTAAACAAGTCTGAAATAATTAGAGGCGTGTTTAGTTTGAAAACAACACTGACGCCTCAGCTGTCGGTCAATCTTTTTTCCTTAGTAGCCCTTGCCAGAGGGATTTTACCGTGCAAATGGTTCACTTTATGATTCTATCCAGGGTCGGCCGACCCACCGGGAGATCGGACGGGATGATGCATGGCCGGTCGGCGGTCATCCCAATTTTGATCCTTTTTTGTACCCGATCGCGATGGAGCCCTTTTAGATTGATTTCCTTTTTTTAGGACAATTAATATGGCCCTTTTTAGCTTAGTTTTTGATCCTTTTTGTACGCTAGGGGCAATTTTAACTAGATTTTTGTTTCTTTGTGACGAAAAGGGCACTTTTTAGCTTGATTTATCGAAAGTCTTTGCCCTCCCTAACCACCGGCTCCCCAAAATTTCAGCAATCGAGATCATAAGGGCTAGATTATCGTGGTGTGACCAAAAGTCACAATAGTTTTCTTTCCTTTTTTGATTTTCTGGAGCATTCCATAGTTTTCATTTTTCTTGTCTTCCCCATGTCCAAGCCCACTCTCCCGCAGACGGTTAGTTTATAACCATTGTGGTATAGTGTTTAATATTATATTTCCATTTATGTATAGCCAGGTTATTTTAATTTTTCTTGTAAATAAACACTTTTTTCATTCATTCATAGCTTGATTTATGATCCTTTTTGGACACTTCGGGTCCTCTTAACTAGATTCTGTTCCTTAAATATGAAAATGGCTCTTTTTAGCTTTAATTTTTATCGTTTTTTGAACACTAGAGACCCTTTACATTCATTCCTTTCCGACAAAATGGCCTCTTTTAGCTAGTTTCTCTTGGTGCTTCGTCCGCCATTTTGAACATCCCAAATTGGTTACTTTTTTCAGTTTTTGACGTCTACCTCGAATTAGCGACCTATTTATGAACAAAATGAAAGATTAATGAATTTCGCGTCTACAAAGCATTCAAAACTCAAAATGGGTTGTGCCGTTCAGGAGATATCGAGGTCAAAATCGACCATTTTTGTGTGCTGGTTTTTAAAAAATTTCTCGTTTTACCACGGGAAAACGGAATGTACTAGAAAATCGAGACTAGTTTCATTTCAAAGGCGATAAACTAAGGAACATTTTCCAAAAATTCCGAGCCCCTCCATCAAAAACGGTCAAACTTTACTGGTCAATACAAGCGCCGAACGGGAGAACCACTCATCCAATCGAGTCGAGACTATGTTCATTTTAAAGGTAATCAATAAAGGGACGTTTTGTAGGGCTTTTAACGGTTTAAAATTTTCACGAATTTCGATAAAGTTCTCATTTTACCATATTATGGATTATACGGAAAAACCGAAAGTCCTAGAAAGTAGAGACTGCAGTCAATAGGATGCCATGCAGATTATGAACATGTTGAAGACTCAAAAACTAGTAAAATCCTGGATAACTGAAATTTTTTCACTCGAATTTTGGATCCTATTCAAGGAAGGCGAAAAACATGGACTGAGAAAGGAAAATTTTCCATTCGGGAAGCGTTATAAAAGACAAAAGAGGAGAGAAAACTTTTGTGGGTTTTCAGGAATCACGACAAATTCAGTTTTGCCCCTTTCGCGCGTCTCGGCAAGGGAGTCGTGGGACAACTCCCGTAGGGATGAGAGTCCGAAAAAATGAATTCCGCCAAATTCGGTCTCCGCGGTGGAAAATCGGTCGGCGGACGAGGATCGGCGGAAGGTCGAAAATGTACGCGAGAGGACCAAGTGCTCTGGATAAAAAAAAAAATCCCCCACCACAAAACCACAGAGACAAGAGAGACCATCCGTCGAATGGAACAACCCTCAGTCAACCCTCCGACCTCTCGGGCCTCTTCTCACTCCGAGTCCCTTCTTTTTTATGAATCTCATTTTCGTTTCAAGTAAGTTTACCCACATTTTCACAAAAATTACATCTTTTTTCAATCTAGCATTAGAGAAAAAACGAAAAATTTTGAATTCCCCTCCCGCGTTTTTTACACTTTTCTTCGAGTTAAAATTTTTTTCGACGTAATTCGAGAACTATTTGCCTTTTTCAACGTAAAAGACCCTTTCGTTTCAAATTTTGAACCTTAAATGAAGAGGGAATGCCAATTTTGGGAAGATTTTGAGAATTTTTCTATGTAAGAGACTACTTTGTGTCAAATTTCGAGCCTGTTGATGCATTTTTAAGGCAAATTTTGAGCCTCTTTTGATTAGTGAAGACACTGTATGGTAAATTTTGAATCTTTTTCCGTTTTTTGGATTACCTTTCTGTTCCCTGTTTTGGGAAGATTTTGAGCATTTTTCAATGTAAAAGACCCCTTTGCGTCAAATTTTGAAAGTTCTAGTTGAGTTGTTGATGTGGGAATGCCATTTTTAGGCAGATTTTGAAACTTTTTGTACTACTAGAACTACTCTAGATTTGATCCTTTTTTTGATTAGTAAAGACACTTACCGGCAAATTTGATCCTTTTTAAACGTAGATGACTCATTTGTCTTTCGAACCTTGATTGATGAGGGAATGCCAATTTATAGCAGATTTTGGACCTTTTTTGGATTACTAAAGACTCCAAACGAAGATTTTCTTTCCGATTAGTGAAGACTATAAACCTTAGCTTTGGCCACCTTGCGCTGTGGCATTATCGTAACTAATGAAGGTCTCCTGAGGTGCTATTGTTGCTAGTTGAAAACTATAATAATAATAAACCTTAGCTTTTGATACAAAATCTACTGTTAGCTTTTAAAATTCGATTGAGAATTTTGATCGGTTTAAAAATAATTTCATGAAAATAAATTGTTGTCGGAGACTGGAGCTTTTATAAGAGAAGGAGGAAGTGAGAAAATTAATATTTTGACGATAATACGGATTGAAGAGTTTGAACTCTTCTTATTTTACATTTTGACTCACCCATTCGGAAGTAAACGGATCGAATTTCCGGGCTCGGACTCTTCAGTAAGTCACCTCAGAAAAACAGCCTTCCTCAGAATAATTTTTTTTATGATAAAAAAAAATTTAACGGCCTAGCTAGAACAGGAAATTTTTTATTAGATTTTCTACGAAACATGAACTCAAAATTGCATTTTGCGGTTTTGAAATCAACTTTAATTTTCTTCATAAAATTTGATTTTTTTTTATTTTCTCCATAACTTTTTAACCACCCCATTAGTTTAAAAAAAATCCTCTCTTTTTCAGAATCAAGCTTCAAATTTTTGTAACCTCTCAATATAATTGAGGTTTAAAAAAATGCTGTTTTGTATTTTAAAAATTGCAGAATATAAAAGAAGGGAAAAAAATGGGGGAGAGGGTGGAGAATAGATTTCAACCCCTCGAAAACGGTGAGGGTTACTCGAAAACCACGCCTTCCAACCAATCAAAACTCACTTTTCCATTCGAAGATGGAAGCGCCTCATATTGATTCTCTATTTTCTCTCACACCGTTTTTCTTATAGTTTGCATTACCAAGTAAACACAACTTTTTAAAGTTTCAACTTTTTTTGAATAAGGCTTGTGGCAAACTTTTCATTTTTCTATTTTTCGTACCTTTTTGTTATTACTTATTAGGTGGGTACTTTTTAGTAGGAAAGGTACATTTTTCTCTTTTTAAATTTTGTCATAAATTTTTCGATAAAAAGCTAAATTTCCCTTTTACTTAGTTAGATTTCGTTGCTTCACGAGAATTAATAGGGCCTCTTTTAGCTTGATTTTGATCCTTTTTGGTCACTTGGGGCCCTTTTAATTAGATCCTATTCCTTTTCGACAAATAGGGCCCCTTTTAGCTTGATTTTTGATCCTTTTTAAGCACTAATGTCCCTTTTAACTGGATATTATTCCTTTATTTCAAATAAGGCCCTTTTTAGCGTGGTTTTTGATCCTTTTTGGGCGCTAGGTGACGTTTAAAAAGATACTATTCCTTCACGACCAAAAGGGCTCTTTTAGCTTGATTTTTAAAATCCTTTTTAGGCGCTAGGGGCTCTTTTATCTAGATAATATTCCTCATAGTGGAGGGACCTTATTAGGGCTTGGTTTTTTAATCCTTCGAGGGCACTAGGGGCCTTCCTTAACTAGATATCATTCCTTTAGGCTCTACGACAAATAGGACCCTTTTTTTGATTGGATTTTCATCCTTTTTGGGCACTGGGGGCCGTTTTAACTACTATATTCCTTTATGACAAATGAGGCCCTTTTAGCTTGAATTTTGATTCTTTTTAGGCACTAGAGGCCGTTTTAAACTAGACGCTATTTCTTTACGAAAAATGTGGCATTTTTTTAGCTTCATTTTTTACCCTTTTTTTGACACGAGGGGCCCTTTTAACTTCCGACGAAAAGGCCCCTTTTAGCTTGATTTTTTTTTAATCCTTTTTGGACCCGAGGACTCTTTTAAAATCTTTTTCTTATTTTTTTATTTTATTTTTTTCATTGTGTTAATCAATACAGATTTTCACAAGGGGGGGTATAGGGCCCAAGGCGGGGGCTCTCGCCATTTTGCCTAGGCGCCGGGGAAAGTGCTAACTCATCATGAGTAGCCAGAACAAACCAGGGGCTGAGTTAGAGGAACAAAATTCCTTCCCAGCCTGGGAATCGAACCCAGGACCCCAGTGATGATTAAGAATGTACCTAAACAATCACCTTATCCACTACACCACCGAGGTACCCTTAAAATCATTTTAAGACTTTTTAACTTCATCAAATTTAATATACGAGCCTAACTTCGTTATTTTAAATACCAACCCTATGTTTCGACGATGGAAATCGATGTTACGCTTGATTTCCAGTAACTTTTACTTAGAACACTTTTTGATAGGACTAAGCGTTGCGGAGTTACGAACTGCACAGAATTCTTAATTTGCACGAATTTAATTTTCAGGAAAATAGGGTTCATCTAGAAAGTTCGAAGTTGGAAATGACGAATTTTCCATCGAACGTTACGCAATAGAATTACCTAATTTCTTGTTTTTTGTTGCAGGTCTCGTGAAAGTATTGAAAGAGTGATTGATCTGTGTGAGGATGCTGTGCGGGGGAGTCGGGGAGGGCGTGGTCTCGATGGGCCTGAGTGCCGCTTTGGGCGGAGGCGGCGTCGGAAGCGAACAGCAGACTTGCTGGTGGCAAACCTCCACAGGAACGGAAACGAGCCTTTCGAACCCGACCACCGACTGGAGAGATGAAGAGATGTCAGCCTTCACCGCCGCTTTCGACATAGACCCGCTTCCTCCTCTCTTCACACCGCCGCCGCTCCAGCCCTACAGGTACCGATATCAGGGGCATCCTGGCCCAGGTGACCAGCCCCTACCCTCGAAAAAAAGTTAAAGGACTCCATTTTCCTATGAAAAACCCAAAATCGACATTCAAATCACTCCATAAAGGCAAACATTTTGTCAAAATACCGAAATTAACTACTCAAAAAACCAAAATCAACACTACAAACTCAACAAAACTCGAAATTCAACACAACAAAAGCTAAAGTTCTGTGAAACACCGTGAAGTCAACACTCCAAACCACAAGATTTTGTTAAAAAAACACTCCAAAAAACGTGTTCGAAAAATCAACATTCATAAAAGCCAAAATTCCCTTAAAAATCTCAAAATCGACATTGAAAGTTCATTTTCTTGCTGAAATTTCAATGTTAACCCTATAAATGAGCAAATTTCTGTCAAAAACCAACATTTATAGGAAGCAAAACTCAAAATTAGCAATCCAAGAAGGCATATTTTTGGTCAAAATTCAGAAATCAACATTTCAAACACGTTTGGGTTCCAAAAACCAACATCGACAATCTAAAAATCCAAATTACTGTCAAAAAACACAAAATCAACATTCATGGAAGCCAAAATTTCGCTTAAAAAGCGCAAAATCAATATTGAAAATATTATATTTTCCTTACGAAATTTCAAAGTTAACCATGGGGAGTCAGTACTCTTTTTCGATATCCTCAAAAAAGGCAAAATTTCGGTCAAAATTCTGAAATCAACATTCAAAAAAATGTTTCCGTCCAAAAACTTCAAAATGTGTGTACCCTAAAAGCCAAATTTCGATCGTTTTTCTTGTTATATTTTGGTAATGGTGGCCTCTAACAGTTAAAACCGCCCTCATTCCAATCTCCCAGTTCTCCCTGTGTCGATTAAAGGATTCGTCCGCAAGGGTCACGAGTAATAACTTATCAGGACTCGAGACATCGTGAGGTGTCTAAAAAAAGGCGTCTGGGTTATTCTAACTGGGCATTGCCTCCCGGTCCTGCGGGTCATGGCCTTCTACCCTTCCAAAACTAATGGTCCGATTGAAACCGGATTAAAAAATCTTCTTGTAATTCGCTATCTTACAGCCATCTAAAAACATCAAAATCTAAACAAAAATCTTCCCAAAAAACCTTGGAATTGGCAAATAAAAACACCTCTCCCTCGGTTTTGGAGAAGATTACGAATATATAAGCCTCTATGCCGAAAGCCGCCGTGAGGCCGGCCCCAATAGCCTGCTTTCCTCCGGAAATCCGCTAAAAACACAAATCCGGCGAATTTTGCCGAACTCTAGTTATGAAAGGTTTTCCAACTTTTAAAGCCATTAGGGATAGTAAGAATGCGAAAATCCTTGTTTGAATTTTCACTTCCAAATCTAGAAACTAAACCCGCCCGAAAGTTATTGTTTCTCTTTGAGACGTTAATAATATGGAAGTGTTAATTTTCAGGTGCGAGGGTCCTCCTCAAGAAGTAGCGGATGTTCTCCTCTCTCTAAAACATGCAGTCGTTCACCCTCCGACGCCTCCGCCAAGTTACCCACCCATCACTTCTAACATACATCAGGTATGGTATCAATCAATTAAGATAAACGCTTAAAAAGATGTCTAGACCTGCGGTTATGCCACATTGGAGACGAATTGTTTTCAACCTAGCTACCAGGATCCGGTCACTCAGCATCATCTACAGCCTTGCCATCAGGTAAAATTGTCAATCTTACATAAAACTCTTGGGGGGGAAACATTGAAATCGATTTCGAGTCGTTTAAAAGGGAGAGGGGGGTATTCCTGGACTGAGGAAGCCATAATACTACAGAGCGGTATCCTTGGAAACAACTCAAAGCATGGGGGGCGGTCCTTTTATCCTGCATCCCACAATAAAATGGTTTACTTGAATTTTTTTTTTAACTCATCAAGAAAAACGAGGTTGTTGAAACTGAGAAAGTGAATATTCAAAGAGGAGGATGGGTCATGGGTGAATTGGGGTGGGTGAAGGTAGTAGTGGAGAGTAGGAGAAGTGGAGGGATATTAGTTGGAGTAGTCCGATGGGGAAGACTGGTGGAAGTTAGGGAGGCTTTTAATTCGAAAACTTATTTATTTTTTAAAAGGAATATTCAATTATTAGTGGTCCCTGCAGCTGAAGTCCCTCCCCCCCTTGCAGGGGCGGACTGGGACCTTAGGGTGTGGGTAGGTTTTCAGTTAAGGGTGCGCCCGGTTGCGCATAAAATTGGCTTTTAGAAAAATATATTAGGCAGAAACAGAGGTTCCCAAACTTTTTCACAGTGCGCCCCCCTTTTAAACAAATTAAATCCTCAAAGTTTTGAATGTTAACTTTTGACTGTTAACTAAGATTTGGGGTTTAAAATGCGGTTTTTGACAAAAGAAATTTCACTTAACACGTTGAGTTTGAGATTTTTTGACAAAAATATTTCCTCTTATAATCATGATTTTGAGGTTTTTGACAAAAAATTGTCAATTTAAAGTTGATTTTGAGGGTTTTTTGACGAAAATTAGGCATCATAAATGTTGATTTCGAGGTTTTTTGACCAAAATTAGGCTTTAAAAGTGTTAATTTTGAGGTTTTTGGACGAAAATTAAGCATCTTAAATGTTGATTTCGAGGTTTTTTGACCAAAATTAGGCTTTAAAAATGTTGATTTCGAGGTTTTTGGACGAAAAAAATTGCACTTAAAACGTTAATTTTGAGATTTTTTGACAAAAATTGGTCTTACAACCATGATTTGGAGATTTTGACAAAAAATTGTCAATTTAAAGTTGATTTTGAGGTTTTTTGACGAAAATTAGGCAATTATAAATGTCGATTTTGAGGGGTTTTTTGTTTTTGTTTTTTGACTAAAATTTAGCTTTTAAAATGTTGATTTTGAGGTTTTTGGACGAAAATTAGGCATCTTAAATGTTGATTTCGAGGTTTTTGACCAAAATTAGGCTTTTTAAATGTTGATTTTGAGGTTTTTGGACGAAAATTAGGCTTCATAAATGTTGATTTTGAGGTTTTTGACAAATTTTTGGGGATATTTGCACACAAAAAAAATCTTGAGCTTCCCCCCCCCCTGGGGAGAGCTTACGCCCCCCAGTTTGGGAGCCACCAAATAACGCAAAAGACCCGGGGGGCGCCGCCTCTACGTATTCAGGGGGGGGGTTCTGTCCCCCCCCCCTCGGGCCAGTCCGCCCCTGCCCCCTTGTTTACTTACATTAGATTAGCTACCTAGATGAGCACACAATAAAGGCAAATGGGATCCTTCGGCTGCACTATTCCGTAGTTCTTAGGTTCTAGGTTACTTAACCTCAATAATAATCTTTGCATGTTCAATTTTGTTTTTTTAAGTTGGGATGGTCAGGATCGAGCTCCCCTGTATACACTCCGCCTTCAAATTACCACCCGGCTTTCACAGAGTACCAAGAAACGGGGACACCCGATTACTCTGGAGGTCTTCCCAAGTCGCCAACTTCGAGGTCGAACCTCTGCGGAATCTGCGGAAAAACTTATGCGAGGCCTTCAACTCTAAAGACGCACCTTCGGACACACAGCGGTGAAAAGCCATATCGGTATGAGCATTTTCTTTTTTAAACATTTTTTTTTTAATTTTTTTTCTAGATGTGACGACTGCAATAAAAGTTTCAGCCAAGCCGCCAACCTAACCGCCCACGTCAGAACGCATTCGGGAGAGAAGCCATTCAGGTATCAACTCTGCAATGCTTGAAGCCTCTATAAGGAATGAAAACGTTTAAGTTTCAGGTGTCCGATTTGTGCGAGGCGATTCTCGCAGTCGAGCTCCGTCACTACTCACATGCGGACCCATTCCGGCGAACGTCCCTATCGATGCAGACTCTGCAAAAAGGCATTCTCAGACTCCTCCACACTCACCAAACACCTCAGAATACACTCCGGAGAAAAACCTTACCAGTGCAAACTCTGCCTTTTGAGATTCTCACAATCCGGAAACCTCAACAGGCACATGAGAGTCCACAGTAGTGCACCATGCTGACACATAAAAGTCCATAACATTAGAAGCATTTGATTTTTTTCATTTAGGTTTATGCTAATTAACGAATTCATAGTTCACTAATTAATTTTTTTTTGTTTATAATGTAAATATTGTGTGTCCTTTTTAGTCATTTATTTTATTTTATTTTTTTTCACCAAAGACTTTGCCTATTTTATTTCAAAAGTCTAGTCAATTTTTTATTTTTATTTTGGTGTAATTATTTATTGTATGAGGTTATTATATAACTGTGATAAATCTACCATTTTTTACTATTTAAAATAAGTAAAATACATTATGTAGATAAATTAACAATTTTTAACCCAAATTTTATACATTCCTTACTCCATCTTTTGACAAAGATTTTGTCCAAAACTCACCGTCACAAAGAAAAGGTATCGAAAGTATCGCAACATCCCTGGTTATGACGTCATGGAGCTGTTATCACAGTCGGCCATGAGCGTGCACCATCACGTTCTCCTGTCTTCGTCGCTTGTCCTGTCTTGAAAATTCAGAAATTCGGACGAGTTTAGCTTTCATGAAGTATTTCTAGCATTAATTTCTGTTTATGAGACATCAAGCGAACAATATCATCAATACAGGTAAGTGAAATGGCAAAATATGTTTCCACGTGCTCAGCGCCGGCTTTAGCGCGAGGTGGGCGACCGCCCAGGGCGCCAACCAGAAAAGGAAAGGGCGCCGCGGCAGGCACCGACACACACCAAAAGGGGC
This sequence comes from Orius laevigatus, assembly GCA_018703685.1. Classification (NCBI taxonomy): domain Eukaryota; kingdom Metazoa; phylum Arthropoda; class Insecta; order Hemiptera; family Anthocoridae; genus Orius; species Orius laevigatus. The sequence goes on from JAGWEN010000270.1 coordinate 83,859, forward strand.
GAGCGTAAGACACAAAACCACCAAGAGAGACAGAGGGGCGCCAAAAGAAAAAACATTGAGCCAAAAAGCGCGCAAGACACACCACTAGTGTGTACTGGAGTGTACTAAAGGCTCCCGGTCTTAGCTATCTCGGAGCCTGTATCTCCGGTTGTACTCAAACTTTTTCTGTGAAATTTTTCAATTATTTTATTTTTTAAATAAAATGACGATCAACTAGCGTGCTCCTAAAAAATACAACATTTCGCTAGGAGAAAAAATAAAATAATCTTATTCTCCGATTTGCTCCCGAACTTATGAACCGATTTTCGATTTTTCGGTGTCGCTTTTTCTAATATTTTTTGAAGATACTCCTAATGGAGTCGAACTTGATTTTTAGGTAGATGGTATTTTTATATTATACATTTTTAGGTAAATGGGGGCAGTATTTTTAATTTATACAAGAAATAAAATAAAAAATCTGGAAAAATATTTTTTTTGGAGCACATTAGTAGTTCGGCATTTAAAAATAAACGAAATTTAAAAAAAAAATTGTTAAAAAATTTTGAGTAGAACCGGAGATTATTGGAGAAAACTAAAACCGGGGCCTTTAGTACACTCTTAAGTGGGGCGCAAGAAAAATAAAAACTCGCTAAAAAAAAAAGTTTTAAAAATTAATAAAACCTGGTACCTTGTAGGTAAAAAAATTATAAATATGTAGTCCAACTAGTAAAGTTTGGAGTGCTTGAAATAGTCCAATCGGGACATATTGGACCGCTGACATTAGTCCAATTTGGCAAGTTTGGACCTTCTTTAAGTAGTCCAAGTTTGGACTATTTGACGTAGTCCAATTTGGCAAGTTTGGGCCATCTTGAAGTAGCCCGATTAGGAAAGTTTAGACCTCTTCTAGTAGTCCAATTTGAAAATATTGGACCTCTTCTATTAAACCAATTTAAAAATATTGGACCTCTTCTGTAGTCCATTTGAACATATTGGACCTCTCTAGTATCCTTTGAAAATATTGGACCTCTTCTAGTAGTCCAATTTGAAAATATTGGACCTCTTCTAGTAGTCCAATTTGAAAATATTGGACCTCTTCTAGTAGTCCAATTTGGCGAGGTAGGGCAGCTTGTAGTAGTCCAAATACGCAATTTTGTATCACTTGAAGTAGTCCAATTGTCAAGTTTGGGCCTACTAACTTTTTATAACCTACTACGTATTTGTTGCGCTTGTATTTGTTGGCCCAGGGGCGCCGATTCTGTAAAGCCGGCACTGCACGTGCTTTTGTTTGATCCCCCACGTGGGAATGGCTGGTCACAACCATCGATGTATATAAGTTACCTGTATACGATGTGGAGGAACTCCATAACTCTCTTAAAGATTTGGGGCTCTACAGACCTCTCCACAAACACCAAATACTCCCCCACACTTACCATCCACGACTCTTCCCCACCCTCTCATCACCTTCCCTGCCCTTCAAAATCCTCTCACACCAACTCCGACGAGTTACCTGTATAAGTTACCTGTTATGTATATAAGTTGTATAGGTAACTTATATACATCGATGGTCACAACATTTAAATGTCGGAGTTGGTGTGAAAGGATTTTGAAGGGCAGGGAAGGTGATGAGAGGGTGGGGAAGAGTCGTGGATGGTATGGGCGGGGAGGTGATGGAAGGGTGGGGGAGTATTTGTTGTTTGTGGAGAGGTCTGTAGAGCCCCAAATCTTTGAAAAAGTTATGGAGTTCCTCCACATCGTTTATTAGAAGATGTAAGTGCCCTGTTCCAATGGACACCTGACTTTGATTGGGCTGTGTCCCGTTTTTCCAGAAGTTCATCCAGAAGAAAGCCTCGGAGGCTATCTAGTGGCATCTACTTCAAACTTATTTATTAAAAAGACAAAATGTGGTAGTTAACCACATTCAGATGGTTTTGACCAAAGTGGCTCATGCCCCGTTGTTCCAGGCTAATATAATGATCATATTTTAAAAACAGCCTAATAAGTCAAATTATTGCCCTCTAACAAAGTATTAACCATTCCCCTTCTCCTTAGCGACTTATACATGTTTACATAACAACATCGCTTACTCAACCATGAATAGTAAAAAATCAATAAAAAAAATTTTTTCTTCAATCTTTGCAAATTTTTAAACTCTTTTAATATCGATGAATGATTTCATCGGTGATAAAATGACTAAACCTTTTTTTAAGAGGGGGTAAAAATCAAAATTCAGTTCAGAAAGTTCTCGAATCGATGAATATTTCAATAGTCAATAATTAATTATTTATCATTTAAAAAAATTGTTTTTTTGTCAATAGAAAGGACTTATGTTATTATTTTTTAGAATTTTCTTTCTGGAAATATCGTCGTGATTGTTTTCAAGGTGGCCCAATGTTTTGTCCGTTACCAAGGGTGACAATCCAATTTGTATCCAGAAGACTTCTGTGCTAGTCAATCAATTTAGTGAACTATGTTCGTTTCAATTTTTTTCTTTTTTATCGCTCGTTTTATTTCAACTTCTGCGCTCTGCGATCAGGAAATTTATAAATTGGCCGGCACTTTGAACATTGTCGGTAAGTACAAAAAAAAAATAATTATTATTTTGTCTATTTTTTTGATTGAAGGCCTTTTCAACATTCGATATGGTGAAAACTGCTCGAATATAAATTATTTTGCTCAAGAGAGCGCTCAGAATTTAATATCGTCGGTGAAAGCTGTGCGGTCGATAAAGATAGCCGAGGATATCGACATCGGAGTGACTATCTTCGATTTGTGCTCTCCCGACGGACGACTCAATTCTTCTTGTTTGGCTCCAAAAAGTATTTTTTTTAACTTAATTTTTAACTTTTATTTGCATTTTAGCTGGTTTAATACTGCAAGGGTATTCAGATGAAAATCTTAAAGGTTTCGACTTTCCTGTGATTCATGTACAACGAACGATTTCTTCAAAACTTTATATAAAGCTGGTCTCGAAAGTCATATTTGAACTTAAATTTGCACCTTTGGACTATCTGGTCGTTGAAGATTCGCAGATTAAAAATGATCTTGTTCGCGAACTCGGAAATCTTCATTTGTGCATTTTTAACATAAGCGATTTTAATCAAATGTAAGTTTTACTGTGACCTTGAAGCCAGGTTATATCATTTAGGCTAAATAATTTTAATTTCAGAGGCCACATAAAGAATGGAGGAAATGTGGTCATAATTGGCGACTTCAGCAAGATTAAAAGTATTTCAAAAAATTTCGATGACAGCAACGTCCTGATTGTTCCAACGGACAGAATTCACGAGGATATTAATGGTAATGTCTTTTCAAAATGTACTTTTTGATGTCTTTTTTGTAGAAATAAAAGCAAAAAAAATGCTTATTTTGATGGCCGCTAGAGAGAAAATCGAGCAAGATTTGATATTCGATGACTTGACGAATTCGACTCTAGAAGTTAACGAACTCGCTCTATCGAAAACGCCGCTTTCTTTAATCCAGATGGTCTCCGATATCGTCAAGGTGATCAAATCGGCCAAAACTAGGACATTCGATGTCTGCAAAAATTTGACATTGTGCCGCCATCTTGAAGAAACTTCGTTCCCTAAAATTCACTCTTCGCCCGTCGAATTCGACCATTTGCCTCATCATTTGAAAGTAGGACAAAATTTCAAAGTCAAAAACTAATTTTTCTTTCCAGCTTTTGGGCATGGAAGCCGATATTTTTGCAGTTTTGCTTGACGGGTCGCTCGACAAAGTAGGAGATGTCAAACCAGCCCAAAGTGGATGGATCATTGAAGCAGAAACAAAAGGCGAAGTCATGATTTGTGGGAAGAACATGAACTGTAGTGACTGCGTAAATTATAAAAATATTGTCAGTTCGATACAATCGGTGCCGAAAATGTTGATGTTGAAGAATGAAGCTTGGATTGCTGCTTTACTCTCAGTTTCTGCGGTCGGTCTTATATCTTGCCTCGCTATCGCGGTTTTTATTGTCGTCCGTATGTGTAAAAAGGACACGCTAGAAGGGAATCCTTTCTTTTCATTTTTAATGCTTATTTGTCTAATATTTGTGTATACTTCAATTTTGCCATATACGGTAGAGGCAGATCCGTACTACGAAAGTGTTATCTGCGGTTTAAAAATCATGGGGACGAGTGTAAGCTATTCTTTGGTTTTCTCTATAATGCTTGCCAGGTCTATAATGCTGGCCAGTTGTGATGACGATGGAGGATTCATGAGCCACGTCAACGGATATCTGCAGACCGTCCTGTGCTTCTTTATTGCAGCAGTTCAAATCGCGTTGACTCTCCAATTATGGGCTTTTAATTGGTTCTTTACTCAAGATCAGTGCCAAACAAACGGAGGAGCCATCTTTTTGTATTTGCTCGGATACAATATGTTTCTTCTCATTTTGCTGATATGCGTCTCCCCTTTTATAATGAGATCGAAGCGTAATTATGAGGAAGGAGGTTATTTCGCATCTTCAGCACTTCTATGTCTTCTGGTATGGATGTCATGGGCTTCCGGGTATTTTTTCCTTCCTGACTACGCTGATATTTTTATATGCTGCGGTCTAGTAGCGACGGCGACTGTTATTCTTGTCGTTGTTTTTATACCGAGGACGTACTTGATGATGAATGGCATCGTAAGGGACCATATTGTATCGACGTTGCCTGTTTTGACTCATCCTTCAAGTGTCATCGATGTCAACTATCGGTCTACTCAGGCTCTCTATGATACAGTATCTGCCCGTGGAGTCAACCCCAATTACTATTCTGATCGTCCGAATACGCCGTCGACTTCAAAAATGGAAGACAGATGCGATAATACGTATAATAGATACCAAAGCTCACCTTCGCCGTTGCCTGTCACACGATTCTGACATGAGTTTATCCTCGATTGAGGTTCCATTTAATTATCATCTTCACTGTTTAACTTATTTCATCTTTCAATAAAAACTCTTTCCGTTTAAATTTTGTTATTTATGAGCATCTTTTTCCTCCTCCATGGTCTTCCAATAATTCGCCCAATTGAAACCTTCCTTTAGTCCAATCAAAGCCCGAAAAGGCCAAATAAAAGAAAAAAAATAAGGTATTTTGTTTCTCTACGGAAATGTGTAGGGGTCGGTCCCATGATTAACCAAAAAAAAGTCCATAACCGAAACCGTTTTTAAGGTGATTTTTTTCGTTTTTTCGCCAATATCTCGAAAACCGTAAATAGTAGGCGAAATAATTTTTAGTACAAAATTAAAGATAATTAAATTTGCTATAATTTTGTGCAAATATGACTTTTTCGTAGGACCAAACGTTTCTGAGCTACGAGGTCGCAAAAAACTGGGGTTTTCTATTTTGACCTCTAAAGGACAGAAAACGTCATCTAATCAAAAACGTGTACTTAATAAAAGTTGTAGAGAATTTAATTACCTTTTGAAAACAACTCTCAAAAAGCAATTAACGATAAATAGGCAGGGGTGGGGGTAAATTTCAAAACTTTCATTCAAAAATTGAAATTTCAAAAAAATTTATAAAAACAAGATTAAAGCTTATAAAATTTTCTACAGATTTGATTTACTAAGATTTTTTGTAGAACCGAAGGTTTCTGAGCTACGAGGTGACAAAAAAGCGGGATTTTCGAGTTTTTCCTATGAAAAAAGTCAGATTTTAAAAAAGTCGGAAAAAACAAGGAAGGCGTTTTCTAATCAAAAAAGCATGCTAAGTAAACGTTGTAGAGAATTCAATTTCCATTTAAAATCAACTATCGAGAATCAATTAAAAATCAACAGGTAGGGGTGGGGGTAAATTTCAAAAATACATTTTTTACTCCAAAAGGACCTGTCGCCTCGTAGCTCAGATACGTTTGGTCCTACAAAAAATCTTACTAGGTCATATTTGTAGAAAATTTAATAACCTATAATTTTGTTTTTATACAATTTTTTGAAATTTGAATTTTTTTCAATAAAATTTTTTCACTGAATTTTTTTGAGCATTTTGAAATTTACCCCCACCCCTACCTGTTGGTCGTTAATTGATTCTCGATAGTTGATTTTAAATAGAAATTGAATTCTCTACAACGTTTACTTAGCATGCTTTTTTTATTAGAAAACGCCTTCCATGATTTTTTCCGACTTTTCTGAAATCTGACTTTTTTCATAGAAAAAACTCGAAAATCCCGCTTTTTTGTCAACTCGTAGCTCAGAAACGTTTGGTCCTGCAAAAAATCTTAATAAATCAAATTTGTTGCAAATTTTATAAACCTTAATTTTGTTTTTGTTCATTTTTTGAAATTTCAATTTTTGAATGAAATTTTTTTTTTTAATTTACCCCCACCCCCGAATTTTGACCGTTAATTTTTTTTTATGGTTGGTTCTGAAAGGTAATTAAATTCTCTACAACTTTTATTAAGTCCACTTTTTTTATTAAATGACGTCTTCTGTCCTTTAGAGGTCAAAATAGAAACCCCGGTTTTTTTTAGGCCTCGTAGCTCAGAAACGTTTGGTCCTATGAAAAAATCATATTAACTCAAAATTATAGCAAATTTAATTATCTTTAATTTTCTACTAAAAATCTTTTCGCCTACGACCTACGGTTTTCGAGATATTAGGGAAAAAAACGAAGAAAATCTCATTAAAAACGCTCTAGCATCCAATGCGCACTGGTTTCGGTTATGGACTTTTTTGTGGTTAATCAGGGGACCAACCCCTACACATTTCCGTAGAGAAACAAAATATTTTTTTCCACCCCCAGGCTTAGTTTGACTGATCTACTAGGCAGACTAAATCATCCAAAAAAACAACATCTAATTCGTGTTTATTCAATAATACTTGCGACAGAAATTTACAAATTAAAATCTATAAACAACCTAATTTATTTACAGAACGGGAAACACTGAAAAACTGAAATCTATTGAAAATTTACAAAATAATTACACCTCGGATATTTACAACGAATTTAAGTCGCCGTGCCAGAAACGAAAGAAATGGAATGTTTTACTGAAGATGGGGCTAAAACTTAATCTTGGCCCGCATTAACTTGGATCGTTTTACCCTTGGGATCGTCAAAACGGTCCATTGTCTTGATATCGGAAAGCATGACGAATCCGTATGTGAGAATCGAGATGAGAATGAAAGAGACGAGCAGGCCAGAAAGGATCGGCGCAGTGAAAAACATATCGCCATTCGAATCAGACGGGGCAAACTCTTTATTCAGCGATCTCTCCTCTCCTTTTTTAAAAAGTTGAGCCTAAAAAAGAAAAAAAAATTTATTATTTTAACAAAACCATAATAGCCCAGGCATCTTAGATCAAAAAAGGGCAGTTAGCAGGAAAATTAGGTACAGTCGTAATCTCCATCTTATTTTATGTTTTTTGAGTCGCTGATTACGAATCTGAAGTTTGCCAACAAAAATTTTGCCCGGAACCTTGTCAAAATTGCAAAAAAAAGTCAAAATTTTGGCACTTTTTGAGGTTTTTTGAATGTATCTGAGGTTTTTTGATTATATCTCAAAAACTATTGATTTAGGCAACTTTTCTACTTAGTACGAAATGAAAGCTCATAAAATTTGCTATAAAATCCGTTAAAGATTTGCGAAATTCGGTCTCAAGAAACGGCCTTTAGAGAGCGCTGAAAAAGGTCAAAATTCAAAAACGGGTAAAACACCCATTTTTATGTGCTATTTTAGAGGGAACCACGTCTATTTTGATACTTTATGATATTAATGATATCAAATTGTATTAATTACACTTATTAATGGACGCAGTAGTGGGATCGCTGTCCAGGAACATGTTCAAAATTAAAAGCAGTAGTCATCAACTAAAGCTGGCTAAAGAAATTAGGTCTATAATGACTATTTGTAAAAAATTTGAGTGGTCGATCCAATTTTCGAAGACATTTTTGGCTCTGGAGCCAAAGCTAATGGTCGGAGTCAAACCAGATTAGTCTCATTTTAAAGGTAATTTAGCGCTTATTACCGTAAAAGTAGCCGGGATACGGTATCTATAATACCTTTGTTTTTAGAGCCAAATATGTAAGTGAAAATTCGACATATCGCTAAATTATCGATTACGTTTTTGGCTCTGGAGCCAAAGCTCATCATCAGATCTAAACCGGACTATACTCATTTTAAAGGTAATTTATCACTTGTTCTTTTAAAAGTTGTCCGAATACGGTATCTATAATACTGTTGGCTCCAGAGCCAAATATGTATGAAAAAATATGAATTACCTTCAATTTTTCAATTAAACTTTTGGCTCTGGAGCCAAAGCTATTTGTTGCACCAAAACCGGACTACCCTCATTTTAAAGGTAATTTATCACTTGTTTAATCAAAAGTAGTCCGAATTCGCTATCTATAATAGCTTTGGCTCCAGAGCCAAATATGTGTGTAAAACCTAGAATTGCCGTTCACGTTTCGACTTACGTTTTTGGCTCTGGATCCAAAACTATAATAGATACATCATTCGGACAACTTTTAAAAGAACAAGCACTAAATTACCTTTAAAATGAGACTAGTCCGAGCTCAATCGGGCGAAAAGTTCTCCCACACCGTTGACCGCCGTCAAACCCACCTTTTAATCCTTATCGGTCATAAAACAGAGGTCTTGACCGTCGATTGCTGCCGAACGGCTGGACCGAATTAGACAAATTATTAATGGATTTTTAGGTAATTTTATAGGCTTTCTTTTTTTACTGAACGGCCAAATCACCAAAACCTATAGTTTTTGAGATATAATCAAAAAACCTCAAAGTGCCAAAATTTTGAATTTTTGCAATTTTGACAAGGTTCCGGGCAAAATTTTTGTTGGCAAACTTCAGATTCGTAATCAGCGACCCAAAAAACATAAAATAAGATGGAGATTACGAATGTACCTTTCCCGCTAAATATCCTAAGATGCCTGGGCTATAATGATATTACCTGAAGGCCTGGCATAACTAAGGAGATGTTCCCAGGGGCGTTCCTGAATGCAACTTCAGCATTTGTTCTATAAGATTTGCCCATATTTGCCGAAATCGAATTAAGAGCGCTTAAAGAATCGGTTTCGCCATTGATAACGATTTCGATCGTATTGAACTTCCATTGTTTGCCTTCTTCTTCGAATTTCGGCCTGAGGGTTATCCCAGCTTTTTCGGAACTGTCGTTCTTTTCCATAGCGCTGAACGTCATGATGATTTTCGCAGTCTTTTCTCTTTCGTCGCTACCCTAAAAAGGAGGTCATCGAATTTCAAGCAATGAGCAACTTACCACAGAACCGGTTGGTTTTCCAAGAACGTAGGTCGCCTTGGGTGTCGTCAACGTCATATTTTTGGACAATTCTATTTTGATTCTGTTGTTTTCGTAGAGCAATGATGAATCATCAGACTTGGCTTCCCTTCTCACGCGGTTCACATCGACTTCAACCCATGAGCTATGTTTGCCGGTGAAAATGGCAATAATTCTTGAATTTGATGCCAGCAAATTGGAATAGATTTCTGCGATTTGGGTATCGTGGCTGCGCAGAAGGTCGGGTCGGTCTTCATTAGGGAGAGGATCTTTCATCTTGACTTCAAGGACCATTTTGGCCTTGGAAGGTCCGTTCTTCTCGTATTTTTTCCAGACGTAATCGTGGCTTCGGACTAAATCTTTAAGGGCTGAAAGAGGATCAAGGACCGAAGGAAGAAACTGAACTTTTCCCGACATTGAAGTTAAATTCTGAAGTTTGGGGAATGATCCTTTTCTTTGTGAATCTTGCCAGCTGAAATCTTCGATGCTTAAAGTCTCTTCTTCGAAAAGAACAATTAGGGGCTTATGGGAGTGGACCTTTTTGACGATGAAATTGGAAAAGTCGTCGGAATCCAAATGGGAAAGGGCTGGAACGTCGTCGCCCTTGGTGGAACCACTCGTCTCCCATATTAAGACGGGGACTCCGCAGTATCCGGTCGCTAATAAACTTAATAGAAATAATACCTTCATTTTTGTTTCCTAAAATCCCTGAGTACGATCCCAAAACCCCCAAGAACTTATCATATGATTTGACTGAAAAGTGGGCGTGCCGTATTTTGGGCAAATCGATTCTTCATGAAAAAAAGAACAGTTCCGACAGTATTCCCGAATAGGAAAACCGACTGACGAAAGGCTAAACCGGTTTTTTAGCATACTGTAGCGGTTTTTGCCGGTTAGTTTCGGTTTTTTTCACTTTCAGGATCGCTTTCGGCCATAAATTAGAGTTTTTGTAGTGTGCCGTGGTCAAAAACTGCTGTTTTCCTCTTTTTGCTCAATAAAATTGGTCCGTAAAACCAGGAGTATGCGACCAGGAGTAAAAAACTGTGCACTGCTAACCGGTTTTTACCACAAACCGGTTTTGTAAACCAAAAAGTGGCCAAAAACAGCCAAATCTAGCTCGAAAACGTTGTTTTTTCTGCATAAGGAGTTACTCAAAAATATTTTGTATTTTTCAAGAAAAACCGCCTAGACTATGGTTTTTATCCCATTCCGCCATCTTGGAGTAAAAAAACTCCTCGGTTTTTCTTTTCTAATACCAAAAAACCGAAGTTTACTGCAAAAGGCTTTTTTTTTAACCCAAAAACCGTCTTTTCACCTTTTCCTCTTGTAAAAATGGGAAAACCGTTTGATTTTCATATAAAACCGGAGCTGAAAGATTAAAAAACCGTTCCACTGGAAACTTTTTTTTAAACCAAAAACCACTATCTTGGTCAAAAAAAGGTGTAGCTACTCTTCCCTTACCCTCATTTTTTGATCAAGAATATGCAGGAATTTTTTATTTTATTAGAAAAACTCGTTAGTAGAACCGGTACCAACAACCTGTGATCAACAAGCCGGAAACCGGTGTTTTCACCAAAAACCTCACTGTGCTTCCCACCCCAACTCCAAGTATCAGTGATTTTTAATAGACCTTATTTTTTTAAACTTTAAAATCTCCTTAACATCAATTTTTACTACAAAATTATGATTTTTAATTATCTTACATTTTATAAGCGAATTTATCAAAGTTATTAGGAGCAGTTCTTTCTAGTTTGACAAAATAACACTTGAGAGCGCAGAACGCGTATAATCTGACAAAAAGGTAACAGTCGTCGAAATAGAACGATCAGCTAGAAATATGATTTGTAAGACAGAATTTTAAATTAATCATTTTACTTTAATTATAAATCATATTCTATTCTGTTTTATATTAATTAGAAATAAATTATGACCACTATTCTATTAACTTTTGCTCTATAATGGGAGTAATTTGAATTTTTTATTGAAGTATGCTTGGTTCGCAATTTCTGAGTGTAGTCATGGAGAAGAAACCAGAAGATGAAGTATGCAACGACCTAAATGATAGGTGGGTTCATCAATGATGACGTATTTGTTATTCGTAGACGTATGGTTATTCAGACGTCTTATTCGTTTTCATTACAATTATTTGTATTCATATTACAATTAATACGAATGTGTGAATGAAATTTTGGTTTTTAGTTCGAAAAATGATGACGCCAACAACAATATCTGGAACAATCTTTCATTTAAAACTGAACTTCCGAGAGTTCTGCTGTCTGAATGCACGATCGAGCTTTGCCGCACTGATAAGTATGAGTTGCGATTTTTCAGCTCATATTTTTAAATTATTTGTTTATAGGAAGAAGAGTCCTGAGCTGAGATTTGAAGCAAGTGTAAGTAAAAGCGGCACTTTTTTCAGTTTTTGACCTCTAGCTCGAAAACTATGCGTTCTGGCGACTTAACCACGAAGTAAAAAATGAAAGATTATTGAATTCTGCGTAGTATGAGCTTTCAAAAGTCAAAATCTGTCCAGCCATTCAGGAGATATCAGTAGTCAAAGTTTCTAATTCACGTATTTCTTTTTTAGCTCAGCCCTTCCAAGAAGCGAAAGACCCTAAACTACAATGTTGATGTGAGTTACTTAAGCACTGCGATCAATTAATAGATTCAATTACAGATTTTACCTTTTAATGGAGAATCCGTTTCCAAAGATGAAAGTCATAATATAGAAGTAGGAAAAAATTTATTAAAATGATGATAACTTTAAATTTGATAGGAATTGCTTCAAGGGGTTGAAGCCGTTTATTCTGGTGATGAAGAAAGTTTGAATGAAGAAGACGACAGTAGCTCTTGTTCGAATGAAAGCTCCCTTTGTCCTTATTGTGGGCGTTTGTTTTACAGGTTGTATTGCCAAGAGAGGTGGGCGGTTTAATTTTTTTGTAGGAATTGTTCGTTGGCGTTGCATGTGAAGTGGCATTGCTGTAAGGCTCCGAAAGAAGAGCCGGAGGTGACGATCGAGCCTCAGGTCGCCGGATCTTCTGCTCTTCTCCCTCCAGTCGCGCCCGTCAAAGCGTACGTATGCGACGTCTGCGGAAAGTCATACTCTCACAAAAGCGTCCTTAAAAAGCACTCTGTCATCCACACCGGGGAGAGGCTCAAATGCCCGCTTTGCACCATCGTCTTCACCCAACGTTCGTCTCTTCTAAGACACTGCAAACGTATCCACAAAGTCGCCACTTTGCCTGGCTGACTTATCATTTTTTCTTCTTCGACACCAAAGACAAAAAAGTTTACCAAAGAAAAAGTTACTATTTCCTACTATCGCAATTTTTTTCTTCTTAATTTAGCAAATTATTTCCAAACTGGAACCAAAATTTATATCTGTGCTGCCATGTAGCAAAAAAAAATTTTAACATTCCAAAATAACACTGTTTGGCTCTCAAGAGGACCTTTTACCCATCCGAGGTAGTTCCCAAAAATTCCACCAGGTGGGTTTGCAAAAGTGCTGAAGTCTAGTGTAGCTTACCATGAACTACAATGTTAAGTTGCCATGGTAGCTGGTCGGATCTCTCTGTAAGAAGGCTAATCCATAATTTTCCACCACCTCTCATAAAAATTGAGGACTCCTTAACATGGTGTATAATTTTTTGGGACGAAAAAAATTGTTCAAAAATTACATTCCAGTTTTTGGTGGGGGAAAAAAGAGTTCAAAATGAAACCCTGAGTGCATTAAATGTCAACTTCCAAAATATTAATAAAAAGTGGAATAAATTCCATTTTATTTTATGCTAATGTTTACGTACTGTCAATTATTGATATTTAAAAAAAAATGTTTAATTATTGTGTAAATTGTTGCACTGGTTGTGAATTGTTTAGTTCTTTTAGGGTGGTATTCATAGATGTGAACACTGGGACCTTTTGAAGGTACAGCCAATGAAAGAGTTTCTAATGCTATGAATACTGCACTTGATTTTTTAACGCTTTTACTGTTTGAGCAAGAGGCTGTTTTTTGTTTGACCGCTTTAAAAAAATGGTCGCCGATTTAATAGAAAAATTAATTTTTTTTAATTAAAACTATCTTTGTCGATTCCATTTGAACACGTTTGTGCCTTTATTTCACTTCTCTAAGTGCCTCCACAGAAAGTTTTATTTTTAATTGATATATCTGTTATTATAAATCGACCAATAAAATTATTATTCAGGTTTTCGTTTTTCTTGTTTTATTAATTAAAAACCGTTGGAAATGTTTTTGGTTGCTTCTTCCATTAGGACTGCCAGTGTTGGATAGACATGGTGGCTCTAAAAAGGGGAAACTGAGCAGAAAGTGGTTCTGGGAGGGAAAACAGGGCGGCGATTGGTACTGTCAAGGAAAAATTTGGCAGCAAATAGCTCTAGGAAGGGAAAAATGGGCGGAAAGTGACTGCAATTGGCTCCAGGAAGGAAAAACTGAGCAAAAAGTGGTTCTAGGAAGGAAAAATTGTGTGGGAAATGGCTCTAGAGAGGGAAAACTGAGCGGGAAGTGGCACCAGGGGACTAAATGGCAGGGGCGGACTGGGACCTTAGGGTGTGGGTTTCAGTTAAGGGGGCCGGGATTTTAACAGAAAATTAGCTTTTAGAAAAATATATTCAGCAAAAACAGAGGTTCCCAAACTTTTTCACAGTGCGACCCCCTTTTAAACAAATTAAATCCTCCTCACGTTTTGAATGTTAACTTTGAGGTTTTTGAATGAAATTTGGGTTTTCACTTAAAACGTTGATTTTTAGATTTTTTGACAAAAAAAATTTGCTCTTATAACCATGATTTGGAGGTTTTTGACAAAAAAAAATTGCGCAATTTTAAGTTGATTTTGATGTTTTTTGACGAAAATTAGGCTTTGAAAATGTTGATTTTGAGGTTTTTGACGAAAATTTGGCTTGTTGATATCAAGGTTTTTTGACCAAAATTTGGCTTTTTAAATGGTGATTTTGAGGGCTTTTCGATGAAAATTAGGCTTTAAAAATGTTGATTTTAAAGTTTTTGACGAAAATTTGGCTTTTAAATGTTGATTTTGAGGTTTTTTGGCGAAAAGGCATCATTAATGTTGATTTTGAGGGCTTTTGGGGCCGGCCTCTTTTTTTTTTTTTAATGAAAATTAGGCTTTAAAAATGTTGATTTTGAGGTTTTTCACGAGAATTTGGCTTGTTGATATCAAGGTTTTTTGACCAAAATTAGACTTTTTAAATGTTGATTTTGAGGTTTTTGGACAAATATTAGGCTCAATAAGTTGATTTTGAGGTTTTTCACGAAAATTTGGCTTGTTTATATCAAGGTTTTTTGACGAAAATAGGCTTTTTAAATGTTGATTTTGAGGTTTTTGGACGAAAATTAGGCTTTACAAATGTTGATTTTGAGGTTTTTGGCAAAACTTTGGCTTTTAAATGTTGATTTTGAGGTTTTTACTTTTACGAAAATTAGTCGGTAGGAACGGAAGGTGGCTCCTGGGAATAACAACATGAACGGAAAGTGGGTCTATAGAGGAAAAACTGAGCGGAAAGTGGTACAGGGAGGGAAAACTAAGCATGAAGTCGATCTGGGGACGAAAAACTGAGCGGAAAAGGGCTTTTTGGGCGGAAAGTGTACCTAAGTCATTAAAAAATAATCGAAAAGTGGTTCTAGGAAAGGAAAACTTGGCGGAAAGTGGTTCCTTTCGTCCATCACGCTTTAAAAGTGCGTAAATTGTCATTTCCCGCCCACGCAATAATTGCGACCAAAGTAATTGTTGCTATCGGGATAAATATATTTTTTTTTGTTCATAAAATGGGTGGGGGAGGAAAAATGTTTTTAGCGTGATGCCACGATTACGTCAGCGGGGATGACGTCATCGGGCGTTGACGTCATCCTTTCGAAAAAGGACGCAACAGACGGGCCCCGAAAGATCCGAGAAGAAAAAAGGAAATCAAGCCCAGCTCCTGTCTTTTCCAGATTCGGAAAACTTGGAAAAATTCGTTTTGAAAATAAATAAAAAAGGGGCGAGGGTTGTCTAGTACTAAAGGGAACCTCCCCCTCCTTCCAACGGCTCCGCTTTTTTCCTCGTTGACGTCTCCATCCACCATCTACGTAGTGCTTTCGTCCCGACCAGTCAGCTTGTAGGGAAACTCGGTGACGAACCGACAACGTAACTTGGGTAAGTCGAGATTCCATCATTCCCTCATAAACACCGACACTTCAAAAAATCTCAACAAATATCATTTTTATGGCGAAACTTCGAAAATGTGAAGCGGCCCAAAGCCATTTTTAGAGCCCCAAACTCACCTACGCCATTTCTCAAAACCCAACAAACACGCATCTTATTTCATCGCTCCATCCAAATAAACAACTTTTTTTCAATTTATTTTTTAAAATTAAATTCCAATTTTTTTAAAACAAAATAAATTTTTAATTAAAAAAGCCAATATTGACAATTTTCTTTTGTACCGCACTGCTAGGTTATATTTCAAAATTAAAAATAAAACTCAAAAAATTTGTATAAATTTAATTTTTTAGTGAAAAAAAGGTTATTTTTTTTATTATTTTTGTCGTTATCTACAAGATTTATTTTACACTGAAGGTCATTCTCGCTTTGAATATTCATAGACTAAAACCAATATTCATGGTTTGTCTAATTTTATTGCTGGATATTAAACTGTTTTAAATATTTTGTTTAGTGGTCCGTTGAAAAAAAGTGATGGTTTGGTGATTTGTGGATGTTTTGGTGTTAAGGGTTATTTTGACCCGGGTTGATGGAATTTGGTCGAAAATTGGTTTTGGTGGGAAGTGAATTTTTGGCGGTTTTAGGCTTATTGTGGTTTTTGGATGTAAAAGGCGCTTCTAACAGCATGATAGTCATCAGATATTTTGAACAACAAATTTTGAACCCCTTTTGGATTATGTAGAACTGTTCTGTAATTTAAATTGAAAACCGGGGTCAATTTGACCCTTTTAGATGTAAGGAGCTATTAACTGCTTGATAGGAGTCATGTCAGACAAAGGGTCATTTTGACCCTACAGCCTTGATTTCTGGGCACCGTTGATTATTATGAAGAGCAGGTCAATTTGACCACATTCGTAATAACAGGGCTTTGCGATCATCGCGGTTTATTGATAAAAGGAGCTGCTAACGTCAGACCAAGGGTCATTTTGACCCATTCTTATTTTGCACAGTCGGGGTCTTATAATGAAGACTTGAGGTCAATTCGACCTATTCTGAGGTTTAGCAATTTATTTAGGTTTTTAGATTTTAGGCACTACTAGCAGCAGGATAAAGGACAAGGGTCATTTTGACCCCATCGCCCCCTTGTGGAGACTTCTCTCATATCCGCCCTTTTATTTCCTTCCAGTCTTTCACAACCTTGAAAATCTGGTTTTGAAGCTTGAGGTGATCTGAAAAAGATCACTAAGATCTTGGGTCAATGTGACCCTGCCGATTACTTGGCACATTTTATCTTGTATGATGAAGACCTTGGGGTTTGATATGTATTTACAGTAATAATTTATTAAAATTTTAAGTCACAAGTCAGCATGATTCAGTAAAAATTGGCTGTAGAGATAAGAAAATGGGTCATTTTGACCCTATGATCCCTCCTAGACATATTCCTGAAGTGTTTCTAGATGATAAACATAATGATGTTTTCAACACCGTTGGGTCAGAATGACCCTTAATCTTTATTTGTGGATAACCCTCAACCTCAGAAATAGCCACCTTGAGAACATCATTTTCAATAATAGGCTTGGGGTCAAAATGACCCCCAAAATGATGGTTTCTCCTTAATCTGTGGTTTCTTGGCTTTCATTTGTAAAATTGTGGGTCATTTTGACCCCACCACTTTCCTAAAAAAAATTCATTGGAGCTAAATTTACAAATTAATTTGGGCCACTTTGACCCTACGACCATTTTTTTATGATGATGATGCTGAGAAAAATCCATTGTCATTTTCGATATCGATTTTGGGGTCATTTTGACCCTTTAAAACGTAAGTTGAAGTTTTTGCGAAAATCACAGCCTTGATGCTGAGAAAATTGACTAAATCACAACTGGTAAAGATATAGGGTCATTTTGACCCTTAAATACTTAGATGACTTTTGGTTTTGTTTTCGTTTTTTGGGTCTCCAATTTCAAATTTTTGTGCTTTAGACCTTGTTTGACCGAAAGAGAATGCATAAAAAAGTCTTTGACCTTCCTGATACTAAAAAACTTTATTTTCTTCCTCTTTCTTTATGATAGGAGATAAATTGAATTGTGAATATTTTCGTTTTTAATGTTTTAATGTTTATGGTTTTAGGATAGAGTTGACGTGTTATGGACGGTATGGTTGAAGAGAACGGAACTGGAAGCAGCGGAGGTGTCGATCCGTTGGCGACGTCGCCGATAGCGGTGACTTCCGTTCAAAGCGTAATCCAAGCGAATCAGCAAAGCGTGATCCAAAGCGCTCAGGGTTCCCTCCAGCCGGTCCTCACCAAAGGGAATGTGATACTTGTTTCAAAGCCGTCAAATTCCGTCATTCAGACGACTCAAGGTCAGCTGCAGACGTTGCAAGTGGTCGTCGAAGCCGGAAGTGACGACAGCATGTCCAACGAGGACGACGGAGGCCCGACCAGGAAGAAACGACGCGACATCCTCACCAGGAGGCCATCCTACAGAAAGATCCTCAACGACCTTGGTGGTATATTTTATACAAACCGTTCAGTAGTTACAAAATTTTACACAAAGGGCAGGGGCGGACTGGCCTGGGAGAACACGGGTCAGTTTTTTTAGCGTTATTTTTGCTCAGTGGCTCCCAAACTGGAGGCGCCCCCCCCCAGTCTTAAGGGGGGTGTGGGAAAGCTCAAGATTTTTTTGTGTGTGCAAATATGTATCCCCAAAAAATCTTGAAAAATCTCAAAATCAACATTTGTAAAGCCTAATTAAGGTCAAAAAAAAAAAAAAAAGGAAACCTCGAAATCAACATGTGTGGAGCCTAATATTCCTCAAAAAACCTCAAAATCAACATTTGTAAAGCCTAATTTTCGTCAAAAAAACCTCAAACTCAGCATTTATGAAGACTAATTTTCGTCCAAAAATCAACATTTAAAAAGCCTAATTTTTTTTCAAAAACCTCAAAATCAACATTTAAAAGCATAATTTTCGTCAAAAACCTCAAAATCAACATTTATAAAGCCAAATTTTCGTGAAAACCTCAAAATCAACATTTGTACCTAAAGTCCAATTTTGGATTTAAAACCTCGAAATCAACATTTATGAAGCCTAATTTTCGTACAAAAACCTCAAAATCAACATTTTAAAAGCCAAATTTTCGTCAAAAACCTCAAAATCAACATTTTTAAAACCTAATTTCAGTCCAACCTCAAAATCAACGTTTATGAAGCCTAATTTCCTCGAAATCAACATTTAAAAGACAAAATTTTCGTCAAAAACCTCAAAATCAACATTTTTGAAGCTTAATTTTGGTCAAAAAACCTCGAAATCAACATTTTTAAAGCCTAATTTTCGTACAAAAACCTCGGCATCAACATTTATGATGCCTAATTTTCTTCAAAAAACCTCAAAATCAACTTTAAATTGACAATTTTTTGCCAAAAACCTCAAAATCATAATTATAAGAGCAAATATTTTTGTCAAATATTCTCAAAATCAACGTTTTAATGCAATTTCTTTTGTCAAAAACCTCAAAATCAACATTTTAAAACCCAAATTTCATCCAAAAACCTCAAAGTTAACATTCAAAAACTTTGCAAAGGATTTAATTTGTTTAAAAGCGCACTGTTAAAAAGTTTGGGAACCTCTGTTTTTGCCTAATATATTTTTCTAAAGGCTAATTTTCTGTTAAAATTTTTAACTAATTCTAAATTTTAACTATTCTACCTTAATAGGTAGATTTTGAACCTTTTTCACGTATTTTTGACTATTTGAAGTACTGGCAATCCTGATCTCCCATAAAATTCCATCAACCCTAACTTTGAGACTGAAAATTAGCCCTTTATGTGGATTTGTGGCAACTCTTTTTTCTTATTTTTTATGGTTTTTTAATAATATTTGAATTTTCAGGGACCAAAGTGGAATCTTCTGGGTCGGATTGCGATTCAAATTTGGACAGCGAGCTATCGTCTCATTCTTTGCCCACGCATTACCAGACCGGTGATTATTTTTTTTATAAAATTCTTAAACTTTAGACATAATTTCAACGGATTAGACGTTTTAGATTGAAGTTATGTTTAAAGGGGCGGTTTTATCAGTTATTTTTATGTTCAGTTATACCGGCAGGTACAATTCAACTGAGTCAAGGCGAAGGGATCCACACGTTGACGATGACCAATTCGACGACCGCTGGCGGAACCATCGTCCAGTACGCTCAAGGCCAAGATGGAGAATTCTATGTTCCAAGTGAGATTGGTAATTTCCAATTTTATGGAAGTTTTTTTGTTTATTTATTTTGCTTTTAAGTTATTTTTTTGAGTCAAATACCAAATTTGACAGTTTTACTTCTTATATTCCATTAAAAAAATTCCGCAGAAAAATATCCTTTTCTAAATCCTACATGCCAAATTTTGTGTAAAATACCCCAAAACTAAACTAGATTTTTAGCCAAGTCTCAAAAAATTAACTTAATTACTGTCTGAAATCCTCCAAAATTGCTAAAATTATTTAAACCAAATTATAAAACCAAACAGCTAATTTTGATCAAAAATCCCCCCAAATTGTCAAAAAGAAAATTTTTGTGAAAAACCCTAAATTCCTCATAATTTTTGCTTGTTTTCATCTAATCCCCCAAAATGTCTAAAAATCAAAATCCAACCCCCCTATTTCCACAACAAAAAACTTAATTTTGATCAAAATCCTCCGAAATGCTGAAAATGACGTTTCTTAAACAATCAAAATTCAAATTCCACAAAGCAAATTTTTGCCTAAAATTTCACATAATGACGTCAAATACCGCATAATTGCCGATTTTCAT
The DNA here is from genome assembly GCA_018703685.1 of Orius laevigatus. NCBI lineage: Eukaryota > Metazoa > Arthropoda > Insecta > Hemiptera > Anthocoridae > Orius > Orius laevigatus. The sequence continues at coordinate 104,041 of JAGWEN010000270.1, forward strand.
CTAATATCTCCCCACCCCCTTCAAAAGCGTTTTATAATCCGTTTTTATCAAAACCCCCTATTCAAAGCTAATTTTTATTCAAAAAACCCCATGAAATGTCTAAAATGCACTTAGTCTGCAAAATATTCTCAATTCAATTTTATCACCCCCTCCTTCCGAATCCCACAACAAAATCCTAATATTAATCGAAAATCCTCCTAAAAGGACAATTACAGTCTGAAAATTCCAAAAAAACCCAAATTCCACAACAAAAAAGGTACTTTTATCAACTTAGCCCAGGCATCTTAGATCATAAAAGGGCAGGCTTCTAAAATAGCACGTAAAAATGGGTGTTTTACCTGCTTTTGAATTTTGACCTTTTTCAGCCGTTTCTTGAGACCGAATTTTGCAAATCTTTAGCGGATTTTATAGCAAATTTTATGAGCTTTCATTTTGTACTGAGTAGTAAAGTTGCTTAAATCAATAGTTTTTGAGATATAATCAAAAAACCTCAAAAAGTGCCAAAATTTTGACTTTTTGCAATTTTGACAAGGTTCCGGGCAAAATTTTTGTTGGCAAACTTCAGATTCGTAATCAGCGACCCAAAAAACATAAAATAAGATGGAGATTACGACTGTACCTAATTTTCCCGCTAAATATCCTAAGATGCCTGGGCTACGTTGCGAATTCCACAGCAAAATCCTGATTTTTATCAAACTCCCCTCATTGCCAATTTTCATTCAACCCCCCACTCCGCATATAAATCCACCGAATTCCATAACAAAAAGCTAATTTTTATCGACTTATTTTTCAGTCGTGACACAAAACTCCGGCTTAGGCGGGGGCACCATAATAGCCGAGGACCAAGCTCGAAAACGAGAGATGAGATTACTGAAAAATAGGTAAAAAACCATTTTCTCTCCCAAAAAACAAAAAGCTAAACCAATTTTCAGGGAGGCTGCCAGAGAATGCCGAAGAAAGAAAAAAGAGTACATAAAATGTCTCGAAAACCGCGTCGCCGTCTTAGAAAACCAAAATAAAGCGCTTATAGAAGAATTAAAATCCTTGAAAGAACTTTACTGCCAGCAAAAGCAGGAATAAGAAACAAAAAGTCACTGTACATAATTTTAAGCCTCCTTTTATCCAGGAAAAAAAAACTCCCCCCCTCTGTTTTGTAAATAAAAAATGTTTTTTGATAATTTATTTTTAAGTTGCCAAATTGTTAGTTACCTTTTTATCGAGGGATTTTATGTAATTTAGAATTTTAAGCATTTTAGAGTTGAAGTTCGGTTTCCCACTTCCGTCCGACTTTATGGTTCAACCACCGCTATTTAAAAAAACACTTTTCTTCAAATTATTGTTTGCACTCAAGTGCCTTATCCTTAAGCAAACAGGTTATTCATAAATTTTTCTAAAAAAGTGCGAATACACGATAGCTATTGAAATTTTCCCTTCATTTTCTCTGGAGCGGTCTTTTTGAAATTGGCACAGATTTTATTTTAAGGAGCCCTAAAAATTTCAAGTCGATCCGTCGTGAGAAAATGTTTGTTTAAACACCCATCGCTTTTTTCCGTTTATTCATAAAGTACATCACAAGTACTTCCAAAGTAGAAGATAAGTGTTGTAAATAACGTAGAGAAGTTTTCACCTTTGATTTTATTTTTTTAGAATACATGTAAAGCTGTAAATATTTATGTTTTCAATTTTCATTTTGATTTCAAATTTAAAATAAAAAGATTTGTACACAAACTGTATAGGACTAAACAATTTTCATCTGTTAAGTTGATTGTACTAAAAAAAAGCAAAGTAAATTATATATTATATATTTTATATAATGGTACTTTATGTCTTTATTTGATACCCCAGTTTATTTTTTTGAATATTTTGTTTCTCAGCTTCCTGTGGAACATCTTGAAATTAGGAGTAGATCCTGTTTAATGTGACCAGAAAAAGCTCTCAAAATTTCAAGTCGATCGGTATACACTCTGGAAGGAGCTGAGAAAACATAGTTTTCTTGTTGGGCATTCTTTTTGGGCTGGGCTGTCCAGGATCTTGTGATTGGGCAAAAGGGTGTCGAGGTAAAAAGTCCAGATTTGTGTTTTTGGTCCAAAATTTGATGTTTTGGTGGTGAAAAGTTGGATTTTGAAAGAGGGCACCCGTTTTTGAGGATTTGATCAGTTTTGGAGGTCTAGGATGTGTGTTGAATGTTTATTTTGGCATTTCAGGTGGTTTTGAAAGTTTGAGCCTTTTTGGAGGTCTGGGCAGTTTAGGTGATTTGGGTGGTTTTTTAGAGATTGTGCTGTTTTGGAAGTCTTGGCAGTTTATGTGATTTTGGTGGTTTGAATCAGGCTTGAAAAGGGTCTTTCTTTGTCACAAAGGGTCAAAATCTGGCTATAAAGGGTCTTTTCTTATCAAAAAAGGTCCAAAATGAGGCTGAAAAGGGTCTTTTTTTCTCGAAAAGTGTCTAAAAAGTTTCTTTCCTTGTAAAAAGGATCAAAATCGGGAAAAACGAGTCCTTTTTTGTCAAAAAAGGGTCGAAGTCTGGCTGGAAAGGGTCTTTTCTTTTCGAAAAATGTTCAAAATCAGGCTTGAAAAGGGTCTTTCCTTGTCACAAAGGGTCAAAATCTGGCTATAGAGGGTCTTTTCTTATCAAAAAAGGTCCAAAATGAAGCTGAAAAGGGTCTTTTCTTCTCGAAAAGTGTCAGAAAAGTTTCTTTCCACGTAAAAACGTCAAAATCGGTCCTTTTGTTGTTGAAAAAAGGGTTAAAGTCTGGCTGAAAAGGGTCTTTTGTTATCCAAAAGGTTCAAAATCAGGCTTGAAAAGGGTCTTTTCTTGTCACAAAAGGACAAATTCTGTCTGGGAAGGGCTTTCCTTGGTAAAAAGGGTCAAAATTTAGCTAAAAATGGTCTTTTCTTTTCAAAAAACGTTCAAAATGAGGCTGAAAAGGGTCTTTTCTTCTCTAGAAGTGTCTAAAAAGTTTCTTTCCTTGTAAAAAGGATCAAAATCGTGTAAAACGGGTCCTCTTTTTTCGAAAAAGGGTCAAAGTCTGGCTGAGACAGGTCATTTCATATCCAAAAGGTTCAAAATCTGGCTTTAAAAGGGTCTTTTATTACTGTTTGGGCAGTTTATTAGGTCTGGGAAGTTTCAAGTTTTGGAGATCTGGCTTTGGTTTTTTTTGGGCTTGTGAATCCAAAATCCTCAATTTTACATATTTTAATTTTTTTACCCCAGAAAAAGTTTTACCAAAAAATCTTAATTCTTATTCAAAGGAACGAATCGACAAGGCATAAGTTTCATCTTGTTTGTTCAAATAGACAAACAAAGGATAATGACAATCATTCAAGATGAGAATATCAATATTTTGACCATGAAAACCGATTATTCAATCAAAACCCGATATAATCCTTCATACCCTAAACATTAAAAACAAAACAAAAAAATCTTAAAAAATAAAACAAGCACTTATTAATTAAAACAATTAACATAAAAACTCTCTTCTTTGTTGCTTAAAAAGCGTGCAAGTATGTAAATAATCCAAGTAATCCGAGTGTTGAAGTTGATTACATAACTTGGTTGTTCAAAGGTCCTTTCTCTGGCTCCTTCAGATTGCCCACCAGAACCAGTCTCGAATTGGTCCTCCAAGCCTCTTTTCATCACGGAATTTTAGAATGTAAATAGTTTTGTCAGACAAGAAAAAAAACATTTATCATGTAAGTTAATTTTAATTATAGTGATAATTAAACGCCTCGTTAATTATTTATTAAAAAAATTGTCTGCTGTTTATCTTTTAGGAGGTTGTTGAAACAATTGGGAAGAAGAAAAGAATTAAATGAAGTGAATCAAGAGACATCAGAGCTTGGAAAAGTTCTGTCGACTATTGATCTGGTAGCTTTAGGGGTAAGTGAAATCAAATTGAGACATTTAGAGTTAAAAAATAAAAAAATTGCGAAAACAAGATTTAAATTCTAGGCTTGATGTGTCTCATAGTAAGGACAAAAATAGAAGAATAGTGACTTTTTACCCATAGAGACAAAGAGTGAGTTTTTGAAGGAAATTGGGCTGCCCCATATTGGGCACTTTAAACTAGCCTCTAAAGAAACTTGGGCATCTTTTAGGAGGGTCCAAATTGCTTGAAAAGGAGACCAAACCAGTCTAAAAGTGCTCAAAATCTTGAAAAGAAAGTCTAGATTAGTAAAAAGGGGGTTCTAACCCGTCTAAAAGGGGTACAAACCTCTTGGATTGGGTCCAACCAGTAAAAAGGAGCCAAAATTCTTGAAAGGGAGGTTCAAATCTGATAAAAAGTTGTCCAAAGTAGTCCAAAAGGGGTCCACACCATTGGAAAGGAGATTCAAACTGCATATAAAATGGTCCGAACGAGTCTAAAATGGGTACAAACCAGTCTAATATTGGTCCAAACCAGTCTGTGGAAGGGGTCCAAACCCGTCTTAATGGGTCCAAACCAGTCTAAAATTGGTCCAAACCAGTCTAAAATGGGTCCAAATCAGTCTAAAATGGGTCCAAACCCAGTCTAAAATTGGTCCAAAGCCGTCTCAAGTGGGTCCAAACCAGTCTAAAATGGGTCCAAATCAGTCTATAATGGGTCCAAATCAGTCTATAATGGGTCCAAACCCGTCTTAATGGGTCCAAACCAGTCTAAAATTGGTCCAAACCCGTCTCAAGTGGGTCCAAACCAGTCTAAAATGGGTCCAAATCAGTCTATAATGGGTCCAAACCCGTCTTAATGGGTCCAAACCAGTCTAAAATTGGTCCAAACCCGTCTCAAGTGGGTCCAAACCAGTCTAAAATGGGTCCAAACCAGTCTAAAATGGGTCCAAACCAGTCTATAATGGGTCCAAACCAGTCTAAAATTGGTCCAAACCAGTCTAAAATGGGTCCAAATCAGTCTAAAATGGGTCCAAAACCAGTCTAAAATTGGTCCAAAGCCGTCCCAAGTGGGTCCAAACCAGTCTAAAATGGGTCCAAATCAGTCTATAATGGGTCCAAACCCGTCTTAATGGGTCCAAACCAGTCTAAAATTGGTCCAAACCCGTCTCAAGTGGGTCCAAACCAGTCTAAAATGGGTCCAAATCAGTCTATAATGGGTCCAAACCCGTCTTAATGGGTCCAAACCAGTCTAAAATTGGTCCAAACCCGTCTCAAGTGGGTCCAAACCAGTCTCAAGTGGGTCCAAACCAGTCTAAAATGGGTCCAAACCAGTCTAAAATGGGTCCAAATCAGTCTATAATGGGTCCAAACCCGTCTTAATGGGTCCAAACCAGTCTAAAATTGGTCCAAACCCGTCTCAAGTGGGTCCAAACCAGTCTAAAATGGGTCCAAATCAGTCTATAATGGGTCCAAACCAGTCTAAAATTGGTCCAAACCAGTCTTAAATGGGTCCAAACCAGTCTAAAATTGGTCCAAACCCGTCTAATATTGGTCCAAACCCGTCTAAAATTGGTCCAAACCAGTCTTACATGGGTCCAAACCAGTCTTAAATGGGTCCAAACCCGTCTAAAATTGGTCCAAACCAGTCTAAAATGGGTCCAAACCCGTCTAAAATTGGTCCAAACCAGTCTAAAATGGGTCCAAACCCGTCAAGAAAGGGCCCAAACCAGTTTTAAAAATGGTCCAATCCAGTCTAGGAGGTCCCTACCAGTCTAGGATTAGTCCCTAGGGTTACTATAGTCTAGTAGGGGTCCAAATTTGTTGATAGCTGGTGGCGACAAAATGGAAAAAATTCTAACTTAGAATTTCTTTTAAATGTTTTCTGGTCTCGATAGGACAAATAGCTTTGCTGTGAGAGCCAAAAATAAAATGTTTGCATATTGAAATTAGGTTGGTTGCACACTTGGCGTAGGCGTCTACCTACTTCCTGGTCTGATCGCTAAAGAAGTCGCCGGCCCCGGAGTCGTCCTCTCTTTCTTCTTCGCAGCCATCGCATCAGTTTTCGCCGGACTCAATTTTGCTGAATTCGGCGCACGAGTGCCCAGAGCAGGATCCGCTTACATCTACAGCTACGTGACCATTGGAGAGTTCATCGCTTTCACCATAGGATGGAACCTCATTCTCGAATATATCATCGGAACGGCATCCGTCGCTCGAGGACTCAGCGAATACGTCGACAAACTTTTCGGCAACCACATGGTCGCCTTTTACAAAGAAATCTATACGATCGACGGGATGCCCTTTTTATCCCAATACTTTGACCTTTTCGCTTTCGGAATCTCATTACTAGTTACAGGTAAGTCATAAATTTTTTAATCCAAAAACCAACTTTTTTTTAGTCGGACTAGCTGTTGGACTCAAAGAATCTCTTAAAATCAACAACGTCCTCACATTCGTCAACGTTTCCGTCGTCCTGTTTGTCATCGTCGTCGGATCTTTTAAAAGTTAGCACCTTTATGTGACAAAAAAACTAATTTCCTTTTAGTTGATACAAAAAATTGGGCTTTGAAGCCAGAACAGGTGCCGCAAAATGCTGGAACTGGAGGCTTTTTGCCTTTTGGCATGATTGGCGCTATTAAAGGAGCTGCGACTTGTTTTTATGGATATATTGGATTTGATGTTATCTCGACTTCTGGTAATCAAAATTTTATTTTTGTTCATAATTACAAAATAGACAAAAAATTTTAGGCGAAGAGGTTCAAAATCCGCACAAATCGATACCGCTCGGCATAATAATATCATTGTCGATAGTTTTCCTTGCATATTTTGGCTTGTCGGCAGTTTTGACACTTATGTGGCCTTACTATCTGCAGGATTCGGAGGCTCCGATACCGTTTGCGTTTTCGCAGCTTGGGATGGAATGGGCTGCCTGGATTGTTGCAATTGGAGGAATTTTTGGCCTTCTTGCTAGGTACTTGGAAAGACGAATTCTTAATTTTTTTTTCTTTCAAGTTTGTTTTCAGGGATGTTTCCGCTTCCGAGGGTCATTTATGCGATGGCACAAGATGGTCTTTTGTTTCGTTTCCTTTCGAAGGTCCATGGAAGGTATAAGACTCCATTGGTTGGGACTTTGATTGCTGGATTCATTACTGGATTAATGGGAGCAGTTTTTGAACTTAAGCATCTGGTTGATTTGATGTCAATTGGAACTTTGCTGGCATATTCTATAGTCGCAGGATGTGTTCTTCTTTTGAGGTAAAAGAATGGATAAAATCCAACCCCTACACATCATAACCTTTCTTTTTTCAGGTACCGCAAAACAGTCAGACAAATGGAAAGACGAGTCAGCCATGAATATATCGAGCAGGCCTATTTGGTGAACAAGCAAATTAGAGTGACTTCAGCTGAAGTTTTAAGTCAATATTTCAACCATAAAGGAGTCGTTGCACCTTCAAACATAACTTCAGCAGTCGCAGTTTTAAACACCATTCTTTTTAGTACGTATTGCCATAGAATAAAAAAATAGATAGGCTGCAGTGTATGAAGAAAATGGAATCAAAAGCCTCATTCTAAAAACTCTCACTAGGTTCACTACTGTTCCTGAATTCATCATTTCATTTTTCTTACTGAAGTTCATTTAAAAATTTGTTTTAGGTATTTTAAGTGTCATTTTTTCATACATTATGGTTCACTGCGAATCATACTTGTCCTCATTGAACATCACCGTATTGACGATCTGCAGCGTAATCGTACTTTTAATGATTATAACATTGATAAGCACTTATGTTCAACCATCTGATGTATTCGAGCTCAAATTTAAGGCGCCATTCGTTCCCTTACTACCGGCATTGAGCATCCTCATGAATACCTATCTCATGATGCTAATGGACATGCATACTTGGTTCAGATTCCTAATCTGGATGTTTCTCGGTAATTTTATTTTTCTTAACTGAAACTTCAAATGCAGGTAACTTCTACAATTTTGGACTGATTTTATCGATGTTTAAATATTAATAAAATTGTGGAAGTCATGGGCATTTTAAGGTTGTCATGGTATCGTATATATATTTTTTTTTTTTCGTATTTTTTTTTTAGGATACGTGATTTACTTCAGTTATGGAGTTTTTCATAGTGAAGAAAGAAGGAAAGAAGAAAGGGTCGGATATACAGTGATACCAAGCGAGGACGAGCTTTTAAACTAAATTGTGATAATATTGGATCTAGTCTTCCATGCTCATTTTATTTGTTAAAATTAAAAGGTTTTCTAATCAAAACGAATTATTTCCAAAATTATATTTAGGTTAACATAAATAGAGAGTACATTAAAAAATGGCCGGAGCGATATCGGCCGAGTGCGTTAGCGAATGTAAAGCCTTTCACCACTTACTTATGTGCGGATTCATTTAGTGTCTTCTTTGTGTTTGACTCTTGATAATGCGACGTAGTTCATTTTGGTGGAGAGGTCGTGCCAGCCGAGGGGTCCCATTTCGCAGTCCGCGCAGATCAGGTATTTCTTGTCATCGACAGTATTTGAGAATCCCATGTTTTCAAAGGTGAACATGTCGGCGACTTCCCAGAATTGGTCGAGTTCCTCTGTGTCGAGTTTGTCTTCGCCTTTTTTATGTAGATGAGGCAAGCTTGTCTGGAATTGGAAGTTAAATTGGGAAATTTGAATTTTTGGATAACTTACAGCGATTGATTTGAAAGATGCTGTGTGCGAACTTAAAATTTTTGAAGGGCAGCGAGAGCAGAAAATTGGGATTTTGTTCTTTCCATCTTCAATGAAATCCTCGACGTTGACCATTTTCACCTTTAAAAAAAAAAAGCGCAAAATATTCATTACTGAACTTTAAAACGTCAATGACTTCCATGATTTTTGACCTATTTTTATTGATATTCATACCGTTAGAATGCTTTTTAAAATTGGGCAACAGACAATAATCCCAAGAGATAATATATGGTCCAAATTGGAAATTGGAAACCCCAGATGCTGCCAGTTTGGACTAGCAACAGCAAATTGGGCACCTTTAACTCTGTAGCCAAGGCGATGTATGGCCCAAGTTGGCAACCCTGCATTTCCACTAAGTTGGGCTTTAGGAAGTGTTGCCAGTTTGGGCTACCAAAATCGTGATAAATAAACCAACTTCGCTAGCCCACAGTAAGAACCAAGAGGACTCGATCCTTTCTGTATTCTGCAAAAATTGTTCCATTAACACCTAACAGGTCATTTATGTCACTCTTTCTATGCTCAACCAACCATAACGTACTCAATAGCCCATCAATGTCTAATATGTAAAGCTCATGGTGTAAGTGCAGCGAATGAAATGCTATTTTCATTTCTTGTAATTCTAAATAAATGAATACTCACTGACAAATGACAATTCTGCAAAATTACATAAAAGACGTTGTTTTGAATAATTCTCGAGGTTACATAAGACACCGGTTTCAAGTTCAAGTTTTAAGTTGGCAGCATTGATCAGACAAAGAAAAATTTCCTTGAAATTTCCCTTTTCTACTAAATTTTTCCCGACTTTTGTTGAGGAGTTGGGAGGCGGATTAAAAATGTTAGGAAAGTTTGTGGGGACTCGAGAATTTGAAGGGTGTTTAAAATTTGGGGGTAGTTAGGGGGGGATTCAAAATTTGGGTAGGGGGATTTAAAAGGGTAAAGTTTGGGGCGATTTGTGGGGTGAGGGGGTTTCAGGGGTAAGTACTTAGGGGAGAGATTCAAAGGGGTGATTGTTGGGGGGGATTATAAAAGGGAAATTTTGAGGGAATTTTTCTTTTAGATGGATTACAGCACTGGCTACTGGAACTGATCGGAATGTAAACTGAGAAGGTTTTGTGTTGTCAAATTTTCAGTTTTCACAAATTTTACAGTTTTTACCTGCAAAATTTAGAAAAACTCGCTAAAAATGCAAAGGGAAGAGAAGCAGATGGAGTCGGCTTTGGAGTCGATTGCAATGAAGGTGAACGATCTAAAAAATTCAATCGGAGCCATGATATTCAAATTGGAGAACGAAAGTGAGAATCTGAATTGGCCAACTTTTCTGGATAACTTCGCTCTTCTTTCCGGACAGGTAACGCTGCCAACTTATTTTGGTTGTGCTCTACATTTTGATTTCAGTTGGTTTCTTTGTCGAAACTCTTAGGGCACGACAAATGCCCTCCTTTGAGGAATCTTGCTGTCCTTCCGATCCTTCTGAGTCCCGAAAGGGATGAGCAACTTCTGCGGATAACTGAGCATCGGGTTCCTTCTTTTTCGCACGACCTCGTACCTGATTATTTGAGGACGAAATCTGAGCCTGAAGTCGAACAGAAGCTTCTTCAGCTTGAGCATAAAGCGACGAGTCTTTCATATGAGACGATACAAAAGCAGATGAGCGCTTATGGCAAAGTGATCGGCCACGTGTCGGAACTTGTGTCGAAAGCGAGGGAAGAATGGGAGACGGATAGCAGTTCTAGGGTTGGCCCGACGAATACGTCATCGCTTGCTGATACCCACACTTTGGTTGCTGCGATCGCTATGGGTAAAGGACTTAAAGGAATCGGCCAAGGACCCGTACCTCCGAACATGATTGGACCGCCCGTCCGAGCAGTTGGAGGAGCACCTCTCCCTCCCACACAAATGCCATCACAAAGTACGTTTCTTCTACTTTCTGTATCTTATATTAATAATTTTTTTTTAGTGGGTCCAATGGGAAAAGTCGCCAGCGGAATAAAAACAAACATAAAAGCCGCTAATCAAATGCATCCTTATGCCCGATAATTTTTGTAAACGTTTTTATTGTATATATTATTGTCAAAATATATTAAAAATTTTATTCCATGATTATCTTTATTGCTTTGAGTATGACCGTTCCTGAATGTATGGTCTTGTGAGTCTAGTGGGTAATATTGAGAGAGTAATTGGGGGGGGGGAGTATGCGCTGGTAAGGAAGTTATGGTGATTTGGGAGAGGGGGGATTATAGTTGAGGGGTATGTGACTAGTTGCTGGGTATGGTGGAATAATTGGGGTGATAGATAGAGTATGGGAGGACAAAATCTGGAGGAATCATAAAGGGATAAACCAGATAATGGGCCCCCAAATACATAGAGCGCGGGTCAGGGTTTTAAGCTTATTTTTGCTCAGTGGCTCCCAAACTGGATGCGCCCCCCCCCCACCCCCCCTAGGGGGGCGTAAGCTGTCCCCAGGGAGGTGTGGGAAAGCTCAAGATTTTTGTGTGTGCAAACATCCCCAAAAATTCGTTAAAAACCTCAAAATCAACATTTAAAAGCCAAATTTTCCTCAAAAACGTCAAAATCAACATTTGTAAAGCCTAATTTTGGTCCAAAAACCTCAAAATCAACATTAAAAAAGCCTAATTTTGGTCAAAAAACCTCAAAATCGACAAGCCAAATTTTCGTCAAAAACCTCAAAATCAACATTTTTAAAGCCTAATTTTCGTCAAAAAACCTCAAAATAAACATTTACAAAGCCAACTTTCGTGAAAAACCTCAAAATCTACGTTTGTAAAGCCCAATTTTGGTTTAAAAAAACCCTCGAAATCAACAAGCCTAATTTTCCTACAAAAACCTCAAAATCAACATTTAAAAAGCCAAATTTTCGTCAAAAACCTCAAAATCAACATTTGTAAAACCTAATTTTAGTTAGTCAAAATCAACATTTATGATGCCTAATTTTCGTCCAAAAACCTCATATTCAACATTTATGAACCCAAATTTTCGTCTAAGAACCTCAAAATCAACGTTTTAAGTACAATTTCTTTTGTCAGAAACCTCAAAATCAACATTTTAAAACCCGAATTTCATTCAAAAACCTCAAAGTTAACATTCAAAACTTTGGGGGGAGGGGGCAAAGGTTTTAATTTGTTTAAAAGGGGGCGCACTGTGAAAAAGTTTGGGAACCTCTGTTTTTGCTGAATATATTTTTCTAAGAGCCAATTTTCTGCGCAATCGGGCGCCCCCTTAACTGAAAACCCACCCACGCCCTAAGGTCCCAGTCCGCCCCTGCCTGGCGGGAGTAATTAGTGTTAGGCGTCAGCTAGGGTGATGGCTTGAGTTGGGGGAGCTAAGGGGGGAAAATACTTGAGGGTAGTTGCGGAGTGTGGGGGATTATTTGGGGTAATAGAGAGAGTTTGGGAGGACAAATGGGGGGGGGGGGTACTCATTGAGTGGACTCATAATTAGGGGTACTAATTGGGGGAGTTATTAGATTTACTTAGTGGCAATGGTGTGGGGGAGAAGCCAATTTGGGGTTATCCTTGGTTAGGCTAATGAGTCAATGGGGGAATCATGGAGGTAGTGTGATGGGGACAGATACTGTGGGGGCCCCGGCCGGGGGGTGGGGAATGGGGTGAGCTAGAGGATAAGAGGGCGAATAACTGAGGGAGCGGTAATTGGGGGGGTTTACTGTTTGAGTAGTATGGGCCTTATATTTTTATATTTAGATATATTTATTAAAAGAAATTTACAAGTATACAATAAAATTACACATTTTGCATGAGCTTAAGCTCATTAATGCAAAATTTGGGGTGGATGAGATATTTTGCACTCGGCGCCCTCGTGCGAAAACAGCGTCTTATCCATCTTTTTGCGTATTATTTTTTGTAGCGTTTTATCTTCCTTTGACCTTTTCTGAAATGTACACGGTTCACCCTTGTTCCAATCTAAATCCGTCCAGAAAACGCGACATTCGTGCGACGTCAAAAATAGGAATGTCCGGCCACAGAAATAAACCTGGAGCCACTTTTTTCATGCATTGGACAGAATTATAATTGGAGTTCTGCATGACAAAAAAATTCGTAAACAAAACATTCTTTAATTTATCAAAAAAAGGAAACGCGGCCAAATATTTTCGAAGAAACTGTGCCCATTCAAAATACCAACTTTCAGCTGAAAACACAACAAACTAGGAACAAATACATCTCAAAGACGGCCTAACCGATATTCCAAGTTGACCTCTTTTTGGACACTTCCACAAGCTAGTGGTTTTCTTTACCTACTATCGGCATCTTTTTGGCCTTGTTTTTTTTTTGCACAAGGTTTTGCTCAACACATTCCGCTTAATGACCGTAATTTTGGTAGTGCAATTTCAAAGACTGGTAATTTTAGTCCTCCTTTTTCATCACGATTTCGCAATGTTTATCAAACGGAGGAGCCCCATTTTCCTAAATTATTGACAATAGTAGTGCAAGAAGCGGTCAAGGGCCAAATCAAAGGTCTCCCTAGCAACCATTCAGTAATGACGTCAGTTTTTTGTCTCGGAACCCTTTGCCCTTTCAAGAACGCCCTCCCTACTGCGGATCCTTCAATGATTAACCGGTTTGCCCTACTTGCCGAATTTACAATGAAAATGGAAATAGACTCGTTAGCTTGAAACCTGAATATTCAAACATCTAGGCAAATTAGGGAAGCTTCTTTTTTACGAACGAATTTTAGCTTTTTTTAGGTTGAAAATTGACGGAGTTATGAGAACTTTCAATAATGCACGATTTCATGACTGAACCTTTAAATCCCCGAAATTTCTACAATTTTTGACCGATTTTATCGATATTTATATCGTTAGAAAGCTCTTTACAATAGTTTTCTAACGATATGTATAAATATTGATACAATTAATTAAATATTGTGGTAGTTGCGGGCATTTAAACGTTGTCAAGAAATCGTGCCGCATGGGGTCTATCTAATTTACTGACCAGAGAAAAAACGTACTACCGAACAAACTACTGATGCGACGGGGCTGAAATTTGGAAGAGATGCATATTTTGATTGGTAGCACCTATCCTCGAAGGAATTTTCAAATCGGACTACCAGGTGCGGAGATCTCTAAAAATTATCACCACCGGGGACAGAAAAAACGTACTACCGGAGAAACTACTGATGCGACCGAGCTGAAATTTGGCAGGGAAGCTTATTTTAGTTGGTAGCACCTATCCTCGAAGGAAATTTTCAAATCAGACTACCGGGGGCGGAGATAGTCGGAGGTAGTCCGATTCGAAAATTTCCTTCGAGGATCGGTGCTACCAATAAAAAAAAAAAAGGCGACCGACGGCCGGCACCACAGACAAAGTCATGTCCGACAAAGATCAAAAGTCAGTTTGACACTAAGGGGGTCTGGAAGACCCTTCCCCAAAAACCCGAATCCTAATGTATTACAATAACTTCTCTTTGAGAAAGTTAATATGAATCCCTGCCAAATTTCAGCCCCGTCGCTTCAGTAGTTTGTCCGGTAGTACGTTTTTTCTCTGGTCAGTAAATTAGAAACGTCCCGCATTTAATGCGTTAAAAAGTATGTAATTGAAGGAGTTTCGTAAAGATTGGATGGGATAGACGACAAATATTTATTTCTTGATAGCATGAGAAAACGACATTTCCTGATATTGCAGCATAGAGTTATGTAACCGTTTGTCGGTTAAAAATGCAAAGAATGGCGCAGAAGGGGACAAAAGGCGATGAATCCCTCGCATAATATCAATAATTGAGCTTTCCGCGAAAAGCGAAATTAGCTCGACCGTCGGAGTGTGAGGTCTGATATTGATCCACCTCCATACCTACTAGCCGCTCGGAAAACCTTTTTTCACTTGAATGAAAACAGCTTTGACCTAGAACTATCCCCCTGCCGACCTTTCCATTCTTATTTTCGTTTTCTAGGGACCGGCGAAATTTTCTTTATTGATTCCATCTTTAAAACGCCTCCCTGCAAAGGGGTGGTATTCTTCTATGTATTCTAGTAGCAATCTCGTGATAGATTCTGTCCAGAATCAAGATACCATAATATAAACCGTCTATAACTTGCTCAATTCTAAACCGATTTGCTCGTCAATTCAAGAATCTTTTTGAGGTTGCTGATCTTTAGGATGATTTGTTAAGGGTGATAGAATGATTTTTATGTTTTTTAGTACTTAACAACTATTATGAAGGAATTATTAAGCTTTCTAACGACGTATTGATCGATTAGATTGGTTAAGAATTGAGGAAATTATGAACCTTCAAAGTTTTTTTTTACAAACCCCAGGCAATTTTCAATAAAAATGAATTGAGAAATTTTTTTCTGTAATAGGTAGTGTACTCCAGTACCTGAAGAGGTTTTTTTGGCGACGTGGGAGGAAGAAGGGCCATGAAATGTTTGGCGGTCCCTTACCACCCATGTCCTGGAAATTTTGTCGGAAAAATTTCCATTTCCAGTGGAGGAAGCGTATTGGTGGGGGGAAAGGATGAAAGGGAGTCGATGTTTTCGCTACGGTCAATAGTTACGCCTCAGCTGTGGCCCGTTTGCGAGTCTGCGCCTGTTCCGACATTTCAGTTTCTCGTCGTCTCTCCAACGAAGCGGTTCACGCATTTCACGCCCCAAAAAAACGTTGAAATCGAAATAAAAACAAAACAAAAACTTCTAGATTTTCTTACTCATTTTTATGAGTTGGAATGGTCCTTGGTTTCTCAACGCTTATTCTCAAAATATTGTGAACCGATTTCTGGATATTTGTTACATGAGAGAGAATTCTTTCGTACCATTTCTAATCTGCGGAAGACCTTTTAAGTTTTTCTCCTTCGGTTATCGAGAACGCTGATTATGTACTAAAGTTTAAACCTTTATTTTTAAACTTTTTTTCCTTTTTTTTATTTTATCGATTTTTTTAATTGTTAATTTTTATCCTGCGAACAATCTGTGATCCTTCAGTGTGGTGTTCAAAAATTTTTGTGTAGTTTTGTGTTTTTATCATTTGAATAAGAAGTCTACTAAAAACGTAAGTTTTAGCATTTTTTTACAATTAAATTTTTTTTTAATTTTTAAAAGTCTATTTGTCACATATAATTGATTAAAGATGCCAATGATAATTGGAATTCATTGTTTTGAGTGTTTAAATTTCAAGGTCAAAGTTAGTGTGTCATCATTTTTTTTATTTCCAAGCGAAGGTTTTTTAAGTTCCCCTCTAATTACATTTTTTCTGACAATTAGATTTTTAAAATTATTGTTGCAGTGCCAAAGAGTGGGGGGTTCTAAGATTTTTCAATAAGCTTCTTGTGAGTAAAAACTGTAAAACTCACTAAAATGGAGATCCTGAATGTTCTAGATAATAATTATTATATCTTCCGTAATTCTTGGCTGATCTACTCGATCATATGCCATTGGAAACTTTTTTAAAAGGTCCCCCCCCCCTTTTTATTATTATTATTATTATTATTTAAATATAATTACAAAAAAATCCACGCTCGGGCCTAGTTTTATGAGTTTTATTAATGATACAAAAAGAAAATTTAAAATCGAAGGTCCCTTAAAAATCGACTGAAACATAAGCAACCTCAATTAGAGAACGTTTTTAATTATGGTGAATTTTGGATCGATTTTTGAGGGTGATAAATTCGAGAGCTTTCTAACGGCGTATTGATAGAATGAATCGATTAGGAATTAAGGAAGTTATGGTCGTATAAAGTTGGCATGTTTTCCTGATTCGGGCTGGACTCTAATTATTTAGAGACAATTAAGGGTTTGCTGAAGGATCTACCTAATTTACTGACCAGAGAAAAAACGTACTACCGGACAAACTACTGATGCGACCGAGCTAAAATTTATCAAGGATGCGTATTTTGATTGGTAGCACCGACCCTCGAAGGAAATTTTCAAATCGGAGTACCGGATCTCGAAAAATGATCACCACCGGGGGCAGAAAAAACGTACTACCGGACAAACTACTTATGCGACCGAGCTAAAATTTGTCAGGGATGCATATTTTGATTGGTAGCACCGCTCCTCGAAGGAAATTTTCAAATCGGACTACCTCCGACTATCTCCGCCCCCGATAGTCCTATTTGAAAATTTCCTTCGAGGATCGGTGTTACCAATCAAAATATGAATTCCTGCCAAATTTCAGCCCGGTCGCATCAGTAGTTTGTCCGGTAGTACGTTTTTTCTTTGGTCAGTACCTAAATTAGAAACGTCCTTTGCTGAATTTTGGGACAATTTTTGTAAGTGAAGGAGTCATTTGAGGGTTGCATTGTATTGAGGTACTTTTACAGGCTAGAGCTTTCTGACGGCGTATTGGACTTAAAAATCGGTTTTGAGGAAGTCATGGAGGTTCACACGCTATCTCTTTTATGGCCTTAATTTATCAAGAGGTATTTGATATTTCCCAATCATCACGAAAAATTGATACCTCCATGTTTTTTGGGATGATTATGTTATTTTGGCGGAAAATTTTTTTACTAGGAATTTTACAATTTTAGGTCAACTCCGAGGGGTGTATGCTTTTTGTGTGTAATTTTAACCAAAATTCGAAAAGAATTCTCCTTCAAGTCTACTTGACCCAATTCCTCAAACTTGGCTTTTTTATAAAAATAAATTATAGTTAATTAATTTTCGCAAATAAATGGACATAACGAGGGCAAAAGAGCCGCTAAGATAATTAATTGTCCCTTGTTTGCCGTTGGAGACATTCTCGGGGTCGGGTTGAGTCAAATAAATCCTCGAGACAAAAGGGCAAGTCTAAAATTGTTGTTGAAATTTGCCAAATTAGTGTTAAAAGGTTTATTTTTAGTGTCTCCTGTTTTCCACAATATCGAGCCTTTTCCATTCCAAAATTATTCAATAGTTGAACAAGACTGAAATAGAACCCTTGGCCTAGTTTTCTGAGCATAAAAATCTTCTTTATGTGTTAAATGAACATTTTTAAAAGCGACTGCAGGGCCAAATCCGTTTTTGAAGTCCGAACATCGTAAAATCTCTTGAAATCTTTTGATCATTTCTTGCATAAAATTTTCAGGAATGTTACAAAAAAACTTTTTTTTGGGTGGAATTTTGGTTGTAACCATCTACAGTAAAACTTCGTTATAACGCTCCCGTTTATAACGATTTCCCGGTTGTAACGCTCTTTTTCCCTGGTCCCGGTCCCGGGGGGTGTATTTCCAAAGGAATTTTGTTCGTTTTAACGCTCCAATTTCCCGTTTATAGCGCTTCGATGGAAGAAAAAAATTTTTTTTTCTTCGAATTTTGTCATTTCTTCGTATAGTATTAGACAAAAAAGTGATGTCGAGTGCAATTTTTCAAAAACAAATTAAGATAAAAGACGTTTTATCCTTAAAAAAAGGATGCTTTCTCATGATGGATTCTGAGAAAGTGCAGATTCAATGACTTTATGTAAACAAACCTATACAATATGTTTCCACGAATTCAGAAGTCGTTAGCTTCGAATTTGTTTGTTTTCCGTCAGTCTTTTACCTTATGTAGAGGAGTGAACATTAATTAATCAAAATTTCGGGGAGATCATTCTCGATTAAAAAAAAATAGCGTTACTTCAGGAGTTCGACACTCTCTGACAAAGGCCCAGAAAGCCGAAATATCAAAAAGTGAGTCCTCAGTGCTTCCTATTTGTTTGTTTTTTTTTTTTTTCTTTTCGTTTTGCCCCTAAAATCCAAAGATTTGCCTATCATGTACATTTATCAATTTAAAAATCAATTTTTAAGCCATTTTTAAGGATTTTTATGACTTCCCGCTTATAGCGCTTTCCCGGTTATAGCGCTCCTTTTACTCGGTCCCTAGAAGAGCGTTATAACGAAGTTTTACTGTATCTATACAAGAAAATTTCATGGTGTGACCCCGAAATCACCGTTCACCGTTATGGGACAGAATGTTCCCCAAGATTCCTTGAAGCTTGTACTTCATCGAATTGATGGAAGAGGCTTCAATTCCAAATACATAGGTACGGATTTTCGAATATTTTTTTCAGACGCTCACAATTTTTCGATGTTACCAATTTTTTGGCACATACCTACCTAGTATAAATGTCGACATTCTTTAAAATTTTTATCCAAACCCCGCCAACGGTTCTCGAGTGAAAATACCTGAAATAAAGAAAAAACGTTCTCGAATTTTTTCAGGCCTCCACAGTTTTTGATAGAATGCTAGATATGTACTATGTTACTAGTAAGGACTATAACGTCGCACCAAAAATGGAGATTTTGGTAGAAAACAACCGATCTTTTTTACAATATGCAGAGTAGGGCCTTAGGAGGTTATGGACGCCTGTTCTGCCCCACCAAAAATGAGATTTCGGTAGAAAAAAAGGTGATTTTCACCTTATTTTTGACCTACATTCTTCATTCGTGCTGTTCATGAGCACGAGCTCTATCGAACAATGTCACTATCGCTTGTGCGGTATTTGCATCGCCTATTTCGAAGTTCATGAAATCTGTTGGCGGTTTTTCAAAAGGACGAAAGGGTTCATAATGTCCCTCTCACCAAGTATATAGGATTAGGTTGTTGTTGTTTTTGAGATTTCCCAGTTTCTCAAATCGGCAGTGGATCTAGCAGTATTCCTATCGTGATTACTAAATCTTATGATGTCCTCGCAGATTCCACTCGTGGACCAAAGATTCGAACAAAAGGTTCTTATGACGTTGTGGCGAAAACGTCCGCCTTTTTTGTCCGACCGACCTCGTTTCCAGATTCCCAAGGATGACCTATTATTAGAATTTTGATTTCTCAACATTCGAGTCCTTTTTCTTGAGCCACATCTTCAGAAAATTATTCCAGGAAACGTTTCCATCCTCAAAAACCTTTCGTAAGTTCGGTGAAAGGGAAGTTGCAACTTATTTCATAACCTAGAGAAAACGTTCAATCCGCATTCAAGTCCTTTTTAGTCAATTTTTGCTCCCCTTCGAGTATTTTCCGTATTTATTGCGACCGTCACTCTATTCTTATCGTCTCTCTGGCATCCCTTTATGAACTAATGAGCTCATTCATGATGTCAGTGGTGATGCCAATATTTGTTTATTTTAGATATAAAAGGTGGGCGTTTTTTCTTTCTCAAAACATTATAAAATATTCCCTCTTGTTTATAAACAGTTGAAAATTTTTTCTACCTGCTGAGACACCTTTCTAAGAATAGAATGACCAAAATGTTTGCCCACACGTTGGGTTTAAAAGATTAGAAAAACTAAAAGTTTGGGATTTACAGGTATTGATTGGACGTCTATCAAAGGGGTCATCTTCCCTGTCATGTCATGCGTAGAGCCTATCATTTACAATCGATGTAGGAGTTAATATTTATTGTATCTTTCCAGGATTTATCAAGTTTTATGGAAAAACCCCGTCATGAGAATGCGAATTCTGGGAAGTTTAGACAAAAATTGTTTATTGTTTATCGCCACGTCATGATCGTGTCCAAGGGCTCGTTTAAATTCTGCGAACGTCGAAATTTTTATCGAATTCGACTTTTGCATGTTATAATTTTTTCATATTGACCTTGGTTGTTGAGATAAAGCATGAATAAACCTGTTGTTTATTGGATTTCTGTTTGAATTCATTGCTCTTTTGTAGTCTTTTTGAATTCTGGCCAAAATGTTGACCCATTTTTGAGTCTCCTAGGGTGGTGACTCAACTCAAAAGGGACTTGAACTTTTCTCAGCTTCCTTTGGACCGATTGACTTGAAATTTGGCACTAATTTTCTTAAATTTGAAGAGGAAATTCCCTGAAAATTTCAAGTCAATCAGTCTATATGGACCTGAGAAAACGCAATTTCGCTTTTAAACCGAGTCTCCTCTTTTCTCAGTGGCGTGACATTTCATTCAGTGGAATTGATATGAATAAATCTTATACATATTTGGTTTTCTCAGCTCCCTGTTAGCCGATGGACTTGAAATTTGGCAACAACTTCTTCTAGTGTAAAAAGAAAAATCCCCAAAAATTTCGTGTCAATTGGCCCAAAGAGAGCTGAGAAAACTCATTCTCGAATGCCCTGAATCCAACCCCTCTGAAGTCAGAAAAGCAAGCTGAAACTCGAAAACTGCTGAACCTTTTTTCCAAGCAGACCCATCTACCGAAAAGTCTTGAGCCCAAAAACTTTCAACATTTGACTGCAGTTTTCGTGTTCGAGGTATATGACCTCAAGTCGCGTGTTCCGATAAAATTTTCAAATAATTTACCTTTCCCTTTGACATAAAGTTTCTGTTTATCGATCCTTGAATAAAGTACGGAAATGCCATCAAAATGCTTCCGTTTTATAGATTTAAAAGGGTTTTCGATTAAAGTTCACTTCAGGGAGGGAAGTCGTCTGGCCTTGAGGCCGAGGGTCGATGTACCTTGAACGGGACTTGTTACGGTGAGTACCCGTACCAAATTGGGCGATCGGATCGAAATTCGCGTGGTCGATTTTGTGGAAAAAAATTTCTCGAGACTATAAAAATGTCAACGCGCCTCTTCTCTAGTGTGGTTATTGATCAGCTGAGCTCTCACGAGTAGCGAGTGGAAAATTCCCAGACAGCCTGTCTTTTATCCTGCCCTCCCACCCACCAGTTCTCTCACTCCTTTCCACTGTTACCTGAGTCACTTGCAGTTTTCCCCCCTTCACAACCCGAGGTCAACTTTCATTTTTTTTTCCAATTTGTCGAGGGATATAAAACGTTCGAAATTCATGATGGAGACGAAATTCCACTTGAACTTAGAAATACAGGAAAACTGTTGGTCTGAGCGATTTTTTTTTTCAAAAAAGGATTTTTTAGATCTTTCAAAGAGCTTTCCAAAGGTATAAATAGCATGTAAATCGGTCAAAAATTGTGGAAGTTGTGGACGTTTAAAGTTTGGTCATGAAATCAAGCATCGATCAATGGATGTCGATTATCTCGGCCCATTTCAACCCCTAATTCTTGACCGATTTAGTAGATGAATATGCCGGCCGACTCGAAAATTCCTCATTGCGACCCTCCATCTTCCCTTTGTGCCACGATTAATTTAGAAAATTAAAAATAATTAGCTATTAAGTTGAACCGGATCTTACCGGTCAATGAGTCACTAGCATTTGAACCAGTTTCAAGCCACATAAAAAATCGATGAACGAAGTATTTTTCTTCATAACTTTTTCACGAGTATCTAATCGATCTCACTTCCGTTTCCTGTACGGAAATTGACAAAAATTTATCGCTAATGATAATCTGAATTTCGCACGATGTCCAAGGTTGGAGGAACTAGGAAGAAAACTCGTAACCTGTCGAGTGACCCGCATCTAAAACGGAAAACGTCCGCAAGGGCGTTTCTTGAGCCTTTTGTCTTTAATTTTTTCCAACTTATCTAACGTTTGTTCAATTTCGAAAGTGATGATGCAACATTCGTCCAAATTTTCGCAGATTAAACTTGTTTTTGTTGTTAAAAAAACAAAACAACGTTTTTGTTTGTAAAAGGAAAAAATGATGCGGGTATGAAGGAAACCTTATGCGGGTAGGGAAGAATTCTCGGCGACTCTGTGTCGTTTGGCTCGCGGACCCCGAATTTTTAGGGTCACTGGGTCGCCGGAGACAAGGCCGCAGAAGACACACAGCCCAGACATTTAAATCGATTCGCGAACAGCAAAGTTACATAAGAAATCAAAGGATTGATTAGATTGGAATCACGCCCAGACATTTCACAAGCCACAGTGCAGGACGAGACAAACAATTTTTCACTTTTTTCAACGCCTCTGCATGCTAATGAAATATTCCCTATCAATCCTTGAGCTCTAGGTACAATATTTTTACGATATCGAATTGAACTCTAATCTTTGAAAATTACGCTTCACCGATATCACATTAGGTACTATCTAGCGATAATGTTTTCCGCGTGTACAGCATGCGTAATTTTAATTAATTAAATTTTTTATTTTATTTTCAGATTTAAGACAATAAATCGTCTATATTCAAAAGGCTCGCAGTTCGTTTTCCGAAGCTCCTTGGTGAGTAATTTTTAACTAAACAATTGATAACCGAACCTTTGAATGCCCGTAACTTCCAAAATATTTGACCGATCTTATCGATATTTATACGGTTAGAAAGCTCTTTAAAGTAGCTTTCCAACGGTATAAATAACAATAATAATCGGCCAAAGTTTGTGGAAGTTGCAGGCATTTAAAGGCTCAGTCATGATTCCGTGCCTTATTCCTCAGGATCTGAAAAAACTCTTTGAGATCCCTACCCAAGTTTTGACTCTGAATTCCGCCCTAAATCTTGAAAAGTTGGCTTCTTCCACCTTAGGAATGCTTTTAATGAGATTAACGGTTTAGATTAAAATTGCTCCTCTTTAATTCGAATAGATTTACATATAGCGCAGATAGGTCCAGTGACTTATAATCCTTGGTTCGATCCCAAATATATACACACGTTTTCGTCGTTCAAAAACTCATGCCAAATTTCAGGTATTTTAATTTTCAAAGTCTAGGACACTCGTAATAAGTTGTCTACATGTTCAAATGAGATTTTTACCCGCAGTCGGATGTCAAAAACTAGCATTTTTAACCATAAAAATGAAAATTGCTATCAAAATCATGGATTTTTTTGGTCATTTGTCAAGAATATTGACATTTTCTTTCCTTAAAAATTTTCCCATTAAAACTTCGATATTTGGCACTTCTATTTTCATTGAAAACGTGTTTACTACGAAACCTGTTACTCATCAAAAGGATGGGGAGAAAATTTTTGACAGAAATCCAAGATTCCACGAGTTGGAGCCAGTCAAAATTGGCCTGAGTAATTTTTTTATTTTCTCGTAAAAAAAAGACTTGACTCGAAAAGGAAATGTTTTGCTTTCTTTACATCAAAGAGTTAATAGGTCATTGTCGCCTTATTTAGAGCAACCACCCTCATATCCTCGAAAATTACAACAAAGGTCTCTTCCGTGCAGATAAACGAGTCCCCAGTTTTTTTTGACGTTTTTGGCTCTGGAGCCAAAGCTATAACAAATAGAGGGTGCAGATAATGTATAAACTCTGCAAGGTTAAATCTTTAAAATGAGCCTAATAGGACCTATAGCTTTGGTGTGAGAGCCATCCAAAGCTATACTTGATAGAGAATCTGGATAACTTTCCTAATAAAAATGAGCCTTTAGGACTAATATCTTTGAATGTTTACAATGTGATCTTTCGACCATTCCCTCGACCCCGAATGTTCAAATTTCAAACTGTATCGTATAAATTACGGCGCATTTTTCATATTTATCGCTGATAAACGAATTGACTCAACTCGTTTTGAGTCATTAACTATCAGTCTTAAAACGCCTTTCGAACAGAGAAGTTAAAATTTTTTTCTCCTTCAAAAATTACCTAATTTGAAAATTACGCGAGTTACGTCCAAGACAAATATTATCTCATTGTTGCACAACTATTTGGGAAGGTAAATTTTTTCTTCTCTTTATTGTGTTTATGCGAAAATTAGCTTTAGGGAGATAAATGCGGCAGATACGCTCCGAATGTTGAATTCCACGGTTCTAAGCCAAAAAATGTTTCTTTTGAGAGATCATTTAAGACTCCTCTATTTATAAAACGAAGAGGCCTTGCGAATCCGACAAAACGCTGTTATGCAAAAATGTCGTTACGCAAAAAAATTGATTTAAAAATCGGATTTGGAGTGAAAGGTGATTTACGTTCCAGAAGCGAAAGGTCAACACTGAATGAAGATTGTTTTTGGCCTCTTTTCAGAGTTTATTCCATGTTTACCGACCCTAAATAGTGGCTAAACAATTTGTAAACAAAGCTTTTTCCGTCTCAATTCCGAATGGCAAACAAAATCGTGAAAATTTTTTTTGGGAATATCCACGTGGCTGTAAAGGGCAAAGAAACCTCCTTTTTGGCTCCCTTTCAAAATCTCGTTCGAGAACAAGTTTACGGCCGAACAAAGTCCTCAACCGGATAAAAAACGCAAAAATATTCCGACGTTGTTTCAAAATAGAAATAAGGAAGTCTTTAGACTACTTCCCTGCAGGTTTGATCTCTTTTTCTGAGGAAGGGGGGAGAAAATGAGCTGCGAATCCTTGATGTTTTTGTTGTTTTTGGAAGGAAAATACGTCGTTTTTCCCATGTTTTCGTCTGGCGGGGGAAAAAAAAAGGTGGTTTTTGATAAATTTTTGACCATCCAATTTTTCATTGTTTTCCGACGGAAAAACCTTCTTTTGTTGTTTTCAGAGTTTTTGGTCTGCTTAACTGTAAACAGTAGGTAATCATTGCGCAATGCAAAAAAAAAAAAAACTCGAAAACGGTCGTTTTTGCCCAATTTTCAGTGATTTGACAAAATAAATGAACAAATAAAATACTGGTTTCTGCCCAATTTTTTCAATGATTTTGCCCATGAAACAGCCGTTTTTGTCCAATTTTTGTGATTTGGCCGCTAAGCCGAAAGCCTCCGTGCGACCGACCTCAATAGCCTGATATTCTCCGGAAATCCGCTAATAACAATAGTCGCCAAATTTTTAATGATTTTGCTGATGAAACTGTCGTTTTTGCTCAATTCGGGTAAAATTTTTGTCTTCACATTTATGAAAATGCATGAAAAAGCAAAAAATACCTAAAATCAGCTAAAAACCAAAATATTAATAATAATATCAAACATATGATTTAAACACATAATTGGGAATATAATCATAACAAAAATTTAACATATGATATTTCCTTTTCATTTTTCTTTTCAGAAATTCGGATTCTGAAAAAATAAAAAGTCCATCTGCTCTTTTTTCAACTTTTATTTTTGCTTTTCTCGTTCAATTCGATCGTTACCTTGTCTTAACCTTCTAAATAATTAAATTTCAATTTGAAATACGAAAAATATAAATATAATTTCAAGAAAATCAAGTGTTTTGGATTTTTATGAAATTTTTGTAAAATTTCTGGTAAGGCCATTTTTAATTTTTATTTTTTAAGCCATGACGTCATAATTTCGCGGGTTATTTTAAAATGCTCTAAAAACCTATGGAGGTTTATTTTTTCTCCAAATCAAACCTGTCGTACAAAACTAACCTTCAAAACCTCTTCACTTCCGCCATCATACGACCAAACTATGAACTAAACTCAAGCTATGTTTCGCTCGTGTTTCTCACACCAAGCTATTCATCCTATCGAGACCAGATTTTGGACTAATTCCCTAATTAGACTTTTTTTTAAACACATTAAATGGTGCACCTTTAAACGTCCGCAGCTTCCACAATTATTGTCCGATTTTATTGATACTTATACCGTTAGAAAGCTCTTTAAAATAGCTTTCTAACGGTATAAATAACAATAAAATCGGTCAATAATTGTGGAAGCTACGGATGTTTAATCGTTCAGTCATAAATGGTGCTTCATGTCCAGAAATAAAAGGTTAGCTCTACTTTTATTGAATTTAATGTTTACTGTGCACTTAAAATCGAGGAAACATCAAGTAGTCTTGAAAGCTTTTTAAAATTAGGCACTTATTTCATCAGCCGCTAGTCATCCTCAATTTTAATGACTTATTTCAACTTTTAACCCATTTTAAGAGCTCTTCATACTCAAAATGAGCAGATAAGGGTTCTCGCATTTTAGGTTTTCTTTTATTTCGAATGGTTCGTTCATCCTTGAATGGAGCCCTTAAAAAACCGTTCTAAAATAGCATACAAAACCCCTCCATTCTAAAGAAATAAATATTTATTTCGTTCCTTTCATGAACCTTGAAAGCTGAAAAACGATGGGAAAGTTTGGAATTTTAATTCGACTTGAATTTTCAGATAAAATGGCTTATTTGACTAGTTTTCCTTGGTATAGAGACGCCAACAAGAAGATCGCGATGATGTTTTTATTATTGAAAAGTTTTTTTGAGCCAAATTCACTGCAATTTTTCAGGTAATTCGCGTCTTTTTGGGTTCATGTTGCATGGGTACTAACTTGAAATTTCACTTTTTCCAAGATTTTCCCATGATTCATTTTTTATGATAAAATTTTTGTAAAAGTATTGTGTCATAATCCGAACTGGTTTCTCGGCTCTTGAAAGATAAGATTAAGGTCGTGATATTGAAATATTAAATGGAAATGGAAGAAAAAACGAGTGACACTTTGTTTGTTGTTGTTTCAGAGTGAAATTAAATAAGCTGGCTCTCGGTATGGTCTACCTTCCCGGGGATTGGGGACTCGGCGATTTAGAAAAAGGACGAAGACTCAGCCATGAACTTCGTGATGCCGAACAGGACGTCTCACTTCTTCCCCTCAATAATCAGGTGAGCTCTTAATGCCCAAGAATTTTCAAAAATAGGTTTTTGTATCGATTTGCATGGGAAATCAAACGAGGAATCCGATGGGATCGATTAAAAAAATCTAGGGTTAATATTTCTCGAGTTATAACCAAAAAACCGCCTCACCTACTAAGTAAACTACCCCGGGAAAAATGTTTTCGTCAAAAATAACATCATAATCGAACTCAGTGCCCCAAAAAACCTCTAGATATCGATTTTCATGGAGATTTGAAAACAAAAAAAATTTATGAATTTTTTCCAGACCCTTGCAATTTTTTGAAAGGGTCGAAAATTTTTCTGTAGATACCTAATTTAAAGGTTGACATTTGGTAAAAATTTGATCAAAATCCTGTTGACGGTTTTCGTGTTAAAAAATAAAAACTAATGGGAAAATAATTCCCATAAGGTTAGGTTTGTTAGGTTAGGTTTACCTTTTGTGGATTTTTTGTCAGTTTCCAAGGCCCCATTGAGGAATTTAAAGTTAATCTTTATTACTTTTATCATTTTTTTTATTAATTTAATCTTTATAGGCTGTCTGATGACTAGAATTTTTTTTGAGGTCAAAGTTTTCTTTTTTTCAGGTCGGAGGTCATACACGCCTCCTCCTCCTCGATGAAGGGACGATTTGCAAACCCCTAAACAAAAGGGAGCTTGAATTCTACCAAAACATTCCTGACGACATCAAACCCTTCGTGCCGAAATACAAAGGTGAATATGAATTTTATAAATTCCACAAAGGAATCCCAGAAAAAAAAGGCATATTTTTTCATAATTTTCATTTTCATTCTTGTGTTTCTTGAAAATTCGTTTTTCAAGTATCACGAATGGAAGAATGAGTGGTGAGAAGATTTTTTTTTATATTTTTTATTTTTATTTTTGCGGCCATCCTTAAAAAAATCCAGAAAATATGGGATTTTTTTTGGTGTGTTTTATTCCTTGTTTCCCCGCTATGGTTAGTTCATATAATGTGCAGAAAACTCTCATGTACTCGTAAATCAGACATGGAAGTGGTTGGGTCCGAGAGGCGTCCGACGACCAAGCCAATTCATCCGCTTCTCAAACCTGGAATATCTACTGTGGTTCGTATACCACCCTCAATCTAAATTAGACTACATTTGCCTTTATCATTTTATCTTTAACTTTTTATCACAATAGTCCAGTCATTATGTACAACTTGGCAAGAAAATTGGAAAATTTTTGAGGAACGAAAACCAAAAAAATTATATTTTTGGCTCTGGAGTAGTTTTTATTGCATTCCCCCTCCAAATACCTTAAAGAGTGAGAGCCAAAAGTGTTGAATCGAAAAAATTAATTTTTGTTTCTTTGGCTCTTGAGTCCAAGCTATACCAGCTAGAGCATTCAAACAACTTGGATCACATTCCCCATTAAAATACCTTTGAAATGAGTCTAGTCCGGTCTCAATGGGATGAATAGTTTTGATGTGAGAGCCAAAAATGTTGAATTGAAAAAATGAATTTTTGTTTCTTTGGCTCTTGAGTCCAAGCTATACCAGCTAGAGCATTCAAACAACTTGGATCACATTTCCCATTAAAATACCTTTGAAATGAGTCTAGCTTGGTCTCAATGGGATGAATAGTTTTGATGTGAGAGCCAAATGAAATAATAAATTTGTGTGTTTTTGGCTCTGGTGTCCAAACTATACCAGATATCGGACAACTTTTATAATATTCCTCCTCAAAATACCGTTTAAATGAATCTAATCCGGTCTCAATGGAATAATTAGTTATGGTGTGAGAGCCAAAATATATTCTAATTCTATTCAACTTTTAGCCTTCAAAAATTTACCCAATTTTTTGTTGTTTAATACTGGACTATAATTTTTGAATCAAATGATAAGGCAAATTTTGTATATTTCTAGAATGCATGATTTTATTGTCTTTTGAGGGAATCAGAAGCAGAGAATTGCATTCTAAAAATAAACTGTCATCTTTGTTGTCATTCTCATTGTTTTATTTATTTTGTTGTTCTGTAAAATGATATGACAACATTGATGGAGTTGTGTGGATGTTTTGGTATGTGTGTTCCACATCTATCATTCGCCACACATTCATTTTTTTCAGGCGACGGCTTTTATTTGAATTTTGGAATCAAAAATATTAACGACTTTTTTGGTGTTTCAGGAGTGATGCAGGGAAGCGGAGATGTTAAATTAGAGAAAAGATACAGCCCGAGTTTCCGGGACGATTCTAATAGGCCGACGAAAAGAAAACGAGATGACGTTTTGAGGTAAATTTGAAATTTTTCTCTTCAAAATTTTAAAAATCGTTTAACTCGGTCAATGCCTCGGTCCCTTACTCTTTATCCCTTTGCCCTTCATCAGTATTGAAATTGATCAACTTTTAGATTTTGGATTTCAACTGCGGAAGTTTAAAATTTTGAGGCATCGCAATAACGAGGCGTGTCCGGCCTGCTATGTCTCCGGAAAGAAACGGGTCTCAAAAACATTTTTTTCATTTTTTTTTCCCGCTGTTTTCATTATGATGGTTGTTGACTAAATTGTTTGTTTTGAATTGTTTTTAGGATGAAGATCAGGAGGAACAAAAGCGTTAACGAAGTCATTAAAAATGGGACTCAGCAATTAGAAAGTTCGAGCAAACAATGTATCCTTTTCTTATTGGCCGAATTACAAAACTTTCTACTTAAGGAATATTCGTTAAAAAACATTTTAGCCACAATCCGATCATTTCCATCATTTCCAGGGGCGGACTGGCCCGGGGGGGGGGACAGAACCCGAGAATACAAAGAGGCGGCGCCCCCCCCTAGGGGGGCGTATGCTGCCCCCAGGGGTGCAAATATCCCCAAAAATTCGTGAAAAACCTCAAAATCAACATTTGTAAAGCCTAATATTCGTCAAACAACCTCAAAATCAACATTTATGAAGCCTAATTTTCGTCCAAAAACCTCAAAATCAACATTTAAAAAGCCTAATTTTGGTCAAAAAAACATCAAAATCAACAAGCCAAATTTTCTTCAAAAACCTCAAAATCAACATTTTTAAAGCCTAATTTTCGTCAAAAAACCTCAACATTTGTAAAGCCCAATTTTGGTTAAAAAAAAACCTTGAAATCAACATTTATGAAGCCTAATTTTCATACAAAAACCTCAAAATCAACATCTAAAAAGCCAAATTTTCGTCAAAAACCTGAAAATCGACATTTATAAATGCCTAATTTTCGTCATGAAACCTCAAAATCAACTTTAAATTGGCAATTTTTTGTCAAAAACCTCCAAATCATGGTTATAAGAGCAATGTTAACATTCGAAACTTTAGGCAAAGGTTTTAATTTGTTTAAAAGGGGCCGCATTGTGAAAAAGTTTGGGAACCTCTGTTTTTGCTGGATATATTTTTCTAAAAGCCAATTTTCTGTCAAAATTTTCTGCCCCCCCCCGAAACCCACCCACGCCCTAAGGTCCCAGTCCGCCCCTGATCATTGCTCTTAACCTAGAGCCCTGATTTTTTTCAACTGTTAAATTCAGTCCCCTTAGGGGGTGGTTTGTCCATTTTCAAGATTTTAAGTTCAAAGTATTTAAAATTTTGATAGAATATTTCAAGTTGTGCAAGTGCATATAATGGACAAAAGATAAAATAGGAAGCGAAACGTTTGATGTTCCTCATTGGCTTTTAGCCAAACAAAAATAGAAATTCTAAATTACGATTGGAAAAATTATATTCCTTAATATTTGCGTTTAGATTTTTTACTTCTGGAAAACATAACGAGTCGATATTCGAGGCCGTGCATACTCGACCTTAAGATGGGTACGAGGCAGCACGGGGACGACGCCTCCGCTGAAAAACGGAGCAAGCAGATGGCGAAATGTGCGGCGAGCACCTCCGCGTCCTTGGGAGTCAGACTCTGCGGCATGCAAGTCTTCCAAGCTGACATGGACAAGTTTATCAAAAAAGATAAATATTGGGGCCGCGAATTGGACGTCGATGGCTTCAAAGGCGCCCTCTACAAGTTTTTCCATAACGGCTTCTCATTAAACCGTCTCGCCATCCGCAAAGTCATCGCCAGGCTCGAAAAACTCAAGCAGGCCATCGAAAAACAAAGCAGCTACAGATTCTATTCATGGTAAAACACCTTAAAACCTATATCATAACCATAAACGCTTTTTTAGCTCTTTGCTCATAACTTATGAAGGGAGTGTGGAAATAGAGAATGACTCAGGCCTTAGCTGCGAAAACACAAGAGAAAGCGAAGCAGAAGATGCTCGTTTGCCTGGGACATCACCAAAGGGTTTTGTACCCATTTCTGAAGAAACAATGGATGTTACTTCATTATCGATGTATGTTAATCTAAAAACTGTCTGGTCTCATCTAATTCTTTTGTAGATCACCGCGAAGTTGTTCGCCGCTGTGCGAAGATTGGGAAGAAAACTCATCGAGCGACAACAGCTCGGCGTCGTCGGGAGGCGTTCATTCGGAGGAAGAAGCGTCGAGTTCTTCAATGTCGACTTTCGACCTTTTAACTTCATCGACTCCAAATGACGAGAACAAAAGGCGAAGGAAGAACTCGAACCAAGATCCCGAAGTCGATGTCCGCATGATCGACTTCGCTCACACGACTTATTTCTCGAGGAGGAGTTCGACAAGCCACACCATCCACCAAGGACCGGACAACGGCTTCCTCACTGGCCTCTCCTCTCTCGATCGCCTCCTCAAAGAAATCCTTTCCGAAGACCCTTCCGACATTCCACCAACCCCTTAAAATTTCATTTTCTCTTGCATTTCACAAAATCTGTATTATTTACCCATTTAACATTTCTTTTTTAAAAATCCAGTATTATTTAAAAATGCATGAATCTCGCTTTTTTTTTGCTTTTTATTTTATTTACCTATATTAAAATTTCTTTGGCACTTATGCTCCATTTTAACGACTGTAGCTCTAGATGAATATTTGAAAAATGTTATTTAGAGGAAAAAAAGCAATCCCGGTGAAGTTAAACTGTAGTTAGGCAGCTGGCCTGCCTTGTCAATAGTTCCGGAAAAAAATGGAAATTAGAATGTATAAAAATAAAAAATTAAAAAATTTTATTTGTATATTTATGTTTGTACTTAAATGTTATACATATTGTGTAAATAGTGAAATAAAAATGATGATTAATCGCTTGTTTTATTGCAAACCTATTTTCCAAGAATATTCAGACTGATGGGATTAGTTTTGGACATTTGAGAAAAATTGGAAAAAAATTTTGTTTTCCTTGATGCCATAGGTTGGACGAGGTTGCCTTGACAATGGACCAGGCTGTTCAAATGGGTCCTAACACGTCCCCCTCATATGCCTAGAAAATATATACATAGAAGGAATTTCAGAGCATAATTTTTATGCTTAAATTTTGGAACGATGACGCATTCATTGCTTGTCTTCAGGGGCGGACTGGGACCTTAGGGTGTGGGTGGGTTTTCAGTTAAGGGGGCGCCTGGATGCGCAGAAAATTTTGACAGAAAATTGGCTCTTAGAAAAATATATTCAGCAAAAACAGAGGTTCCCAAACTTTTTCACAGTGCGCCCCCCTTTTAAACAAATTAAAACCTTTGCCCCCCTCGCCCCCTAAAGTTTTGATTGTTAACTTTGAGGTTTTTGAATGAAATTTGGGTTTTAAAATGTTGATTTTGAGGTTTTTGACAAAAGAAATTGCACTTAAAACGTTGATTTTGAGATTTTTTGACTAAAAAAAAATTTGCTCTTATAACCAGGATTTGGAGATTTTTGACAAAAAATAGCCAATTTAAAGTTGATTTTGAGGTTTTTTGACGAAAATTAGGCATTTATAAATGTTGATTTTGAGGTTTTTGACGAAAATTTGGCTTTATAAATGTTGAATATGAGGTGTTTGGACGAAAATTAGGCATCATAAATGTTGATTTTGAGTTTTGGACTAAAATTAGATTTTACAAATGTTGATTTTGAGGTTTTTGTGCGAAAATTAGGCTTCATAAATGTTGATTTCGAGGTTTTTGTGCGAAAATTAGGCTTCATAAATGTTGATTTCGAGGTTTTTTTTAAACCAAAATTGGGCTTTACAAATGATGATTTTGAGGTTTTTCACGAAAATTTGGCTATATAAATGTTGATTTCGAGGTTTTTTTTTTTTTTTTTAACGAAAATTAGGCTTTAATAATGTTGATTCTGAGGTTTTTGACGAAAATTAGGCTTTAAAAATATTGATTTTGAGGTTTTTGGACGAAAATTAGGCTTCATTAATGTTGATTTTGAGGTTTTTTGATGAAAATTAGGCTTTACTTCTGTCCACCCGCCCCCCAGGCCAGTCCGCCCCTGCTTGTCTTTAGAAGACATGTCAGCTCCGAACTTAAAGCCAATCAGAATCGACTAGAAGTGACCACAGCTAGTGACGTCGCTAGCTAGAGTTCAATATTGGTCCATTGATAACCTATAATTTCTTGTGAATATCAAATTTTAACTTTTTCGATAGGAAATCGAGCCCAAATCATTTTAAGATTTATTTTTGCTCCTATTCCACATAAGTACTATAAGAGCCCCCTTGCCTCACCCCCCTGGGATAGGAGGAAGCAAATGTTGGCGAACATGTCCCATCTCTAGCGAAAATTCTTGGTGAGATACGCGGCAAATATGACGTCACCAGATTCAACGAAAACCACCTGCATAAGCGCAAACCTGGTTTTTCACTCTTGCCAACTGTAGTCTGTAACAGTTGGAAGGTTACTGCACAGATTATCTATATACGGGGGTTACTGTTGTTGTGGGTTACTGTGGGTTACTGTTTGTTTTATTTGATATCTGATGATTAGTTATTACTTATTTGCATTTTACCATAATTTATGATGGATTTGCCTAATTTACTACCGAGTATGCCTTTGCTTTTTTCTAATTCTCAACGGCAGGAAATTCAAATGGTAATTTTAGTTCGTTTGAATGCATGAGAAGACTAGTAATAGACGTAGTGGTGGCATGAGTTATGTTTTTCTGGGCGGATCCTTTAGCTCGATTGAGACTGCATCTTTTGTGTTGAATTTCATAAATCATGAGATTGCCTCTTGTTCCTCGAATGTCAGTCTACCTTCTGTAGAGATAATTGGGTGAGGGAGTTTGGAAGTGGTAATGGGGTAATTGGAGGGGTGGAAGTGGTAAGGTGATATTGGGGGGGGGTTGAAATGGTAATGGGGTAATTGGAGTGGAAGTGGGGTAAGTGGAGTGGTAATGGGGTAATTTAAGTGGTAATATGGTAATTGAAGTGGCAATGGGGTAATTGGAGTGGTAATGGGGTAATTGAAGTGGTAATGGGGTAATTGGGGGTTGAAGTGGAAATGGGGTAATTAGGGGTTGCAGTGGAAATGGGGTAAT
The DNA here is from genome assembly GCA_018703685.1 of Orius laevigatus. NCBI lineage: Eukaryota > Metazoa > Arthropoda > Insecta > Hemiptera > Anthocoridae > Orius > Orius laevigatus. The sequence goes on from JAGWEN010000270.1 coordinate 138,226, forward strand.
TGGGGTTGCAGTGGAAATGGGGTAATTGGGGGAGTTGAAG